>SNQJ01S0040898.1:51760-66502 GCA_010110895.2 Picea sitchensis
TTGTGATATTTAGTTTTCATATATCAATATAAAAATACTTTATTGTCATGTTATTATTTCAAAAAAATTATGAAAAATTACTTCTTTGGATTTGAACTTGTGACCTCTAAGGAAGAAACACATGTTCATGTTCTTAACCATTAAACCCACTCAGATTCTTGACATAATTGATGAATAATTTGCAACGAAATTTTCTATGAATAAATCGAGGTGCAACACTTTTGGGTCGTTTATTGATTCATAACTTATGGATGTGATGAAATTTTCTGGAAAATTTGCAATGGAATTTTCAACCCACCTGAAGCTAGTCATTTACATATTACCTTATTGTTAAATGCTATTTTTGTAAGCATTTAAGTTGCATAAAGTCTTACAGATTCCTTATATCAATTTTGAATTGTTTCAAAATTGGGATATGGAGGATTTTCGAAAATATTTGTCATCAAATCAAAAGGCTACAGTAGATTTGTTGCAATTTGTTTGGCAATATCCTCTATATTCTTCTACCCTGAAAATTACTCTCTTAAACAACGCCCACTCTTCATCTTTGGACATATTCTCATGTCTTTTTCCCAAATCGCATCTATTACAAGGCAAGTTCAAGCATTTTTTTTTCCTTCTGTAACAACTTCAATTTTTCTGTTGAATCATTTGAAATTCTATTCTCTTATACAATATTTTGTTTCACATTCATCTTTTCACTTCTTATTAGACAATTTTCTTACAAGTTTTTCAAAAATCATTAGATTGTCATATTTTTTTTACTATTTCTTGACTAAAAACTATCAATTATATTGTATTTTTGCAAACAAGTGTTAGGAACATTATTTTTTTTTTAATAATCACCTGATTGTTTGACACTGAGGCATATTGGGAATATTTTTGAGAATGAAGCAATAAAAGGTTATATAGTTTTTTTTTCACGGTACAAATTTGTATTCAACTTATCAGGGCATGACCATATCACTATGGCTTTTGGTTATTAAGGTGGGAAGACTTATCAAACTTACAACTTTACCTACTCTATTCCTACCACTTAGATATTTTATTGGCTTCTCTTTTTTACTGGTTTATGTTCTCCTTAGAAAGATCTTGAGCACCATTATGAGTAGTGTATAACAATGAATGCAAAAACTAACATCAAAGGACTTGTTGATAGGACTGTCTGAAAAAACCTTAAGCTAGATGTCTTATTGGCATTGAATGATCATTAGTACTAAAACAAAATCTTACAAAACGAACACTTAATTGAGTATGAATCTTTGACTTAAGTAGTTTTGGAGTTCAAATGTTGAGACCAGACTTCTAAGTGAGTATCAATGTTTGCTTAAGTAGTTTAGTACTTCAAATGTTTGTTGGCTTTAAGGATAACATTATATGCCCCTTCTCTTCTCTTGAGGATAACATGTCGTGTCCCTTCTCTTCTCTTACTGTTGTCTTGGTCATCATCCCAGTCTCCCTCAACTAAGTCATCTTGCTCATCTACCCCTAAAGTGTCATATTTCTCCTAGTTATCAAACAAGTTGTAAGAACTCCTACTACTTGCAAACCTCAGGGAATATCTAGCTATTGAGTTATCTTTTTCTTCAAGCTGAGTCATGTTGGATTATAATTTGCCTACTTTTTATTTTGACATATTTCAATCATTGTCTATGGGATTCAACTCATTCATCAGTGTTGTCAAAGCAATTAGTAATCTTAAGCCTCTCTGCCGGAATTTAGTTTTGCATGCTTTGAACTCTGAATCAATGTTGCAATACTTGATATTGGGAAAAAATTGGTGAGTCTCATAACTTCAGGAAATTGGATCTGCCACTTTTGAAAAAAGTTGTAGCCTCCCCATTAAGTAAAAGTGCAAAGGACGAGGCTCCAAGCATTTGGATCGCTGCTAAGAAAACCTAGGCTCTGCAATCCCTTCGCGGCTCCCTAGGTCGTCGCTCTCCCTCTACCCCCTAGGCCTCTGTAGCTCCAGAACTGGATCCCCCTATGGATTTCCAAGATGAGTTCATCACCTTCAAGGCCCTCCTGGGATCGCTCTGTCCTCCTCCGATGCAGTCCTGCCCCTCCCAGTTTGTTAAAAAACTGGATCAGATCCCTGAAGTCTCAATTCCCTGCACCATTGCGAGAAGAAAATCTCTCTCCTTCGCCTCTAGAGCGTTTCTTGAACAGTTCATGGGTCTTTGGACCTCACCTCGACAAATAGATCTTCGGATTGAGTGGAACTAGCATCCTCTGGTCCAAGGACGCGTGAATCATTTCTTCTGCGGTAAGGGCTTCTATATCTTTTATTTCGAGCTTAAATTAGACAGAGATATTATTTTTAGAAATGGTCCATATTTCTTTGGGCCAAGAAGGTTATACTTAAACAAATAGACACCTAATTTTGACACAGAAAATGATATTCCTTCAACAGTGCCAGTATGGGTAAGGCTTCCCCACTTGCCTTTTCATTGATGGGGTGATGAAGTTCTAAAAATCATATGAGACACCCTGGGAAAATATATTGATAGGGAAGAACCCAAATCTAGTCTTTATTCCTACGCTAGGATCTGCGTGGAAGTAGACCCAGAAAAAGGGCTTCCGGAAGAAATCAAATTAAAGATGGATGACTGGATCCACATCCAAAAACTAGATTATGAGCAGCTACCGTTTAAATGCAAACCATGCCACGAATACAGCCACTTCGCAAAGAACTTTCCCAACAACAAGCAACCCTCGGAGATCGAAGCACCTTTATAAGAAGACGGATGGAAACAGGTTTGCAAAAAATCCTTTAGCAGCAAAAACAATGGATCTCTTCCAGGGCCTTCAGGCCCCTCGCCCAACACAGAACCCCCATGACAAAACCCCACTCTGAAATCCCCACCCAAAAATTCCCCCTCTTTTCCCTCCAACCCCCCTCCTATCCTTATTCATAATCCCTTTGATCTGCTAGGAGAATCTTCTTCAAAGAAATACCCTCCTCCAGTCTCGAGCCCTCCTCCTACCCCTGACCCACCCCTGATCGGCATCATCACTGATGAGTAAGATGAAGATGATCCCTCCATGGAGGGAGCACAAGGATCCTCACAGCAAGAAAATGCAGCCTCACACCTACACACTCAACACAATCAAGAAAAAGAAGAAGGAGGAATTCCACCGAAGAAGTTGAGAAAATCAGGGCGACAAACAAATAAAGAAGTCAAATAAGAAGAAGCCACAAAATAAAAGGCTCAAGGAAAGCAACAAACTATAGAACATACTATATACACATCAACAAGGAGAGTTGAAACTAGAGGAATGGAACACTCAGCCTACGGCAGTCGAGCTCCCTCCACCACCCTCTAATGATTTTTCTCTCTTGGAAATGTAGGGGCTTCGGCAGCAAGATTAAAGACAAAGCACTAAAATATCTAAAAAAAATGGTCATCCCCTCAATTATCCTCCTTCAGGAAACCAAAATGGACTCTTTGTCACTTCTGGAAGCAACAAAAAAAAAATTCAACATCACTGGCGGAGCAGATGTTAGCTCTCAAGGAGCCTTCGGTGGCATCACAACTCTCTGGAATGAGCAAACCAGGAACTCTGAGGTAATATTTGAAACTCAAAACTAGCTCTTAACAGTTCTAAAAAATAAGGACAATAATAGCATCATTTTTGTGGTTAATGTTTACATGCCAAACTCTTATAAAGACAAAATGACAACCTGGAACTCACTCTCAGATCTCAGAAACTCCATATATCCTTCCTCTTGTATAATTGGGAGAGACTTCAACACCCATCTCAATCCCAGAGAAAAAAAAGGAGGAAACAAAGTAAGAGATCCTTTCTTAGAAAATCTCACCAACCTCATTTTAGATTGGGATATGCAAGATATCAAACCCGCAAAAGGAAACCATACTTGGAACAACAAACGGGTTGGCCTCCATCACATAGCAACCCTCTTGGACCATTTTCTTATTAGCATCAACTTCCTCCTCTCCCCATTTTTCATCTTCTCTCAAATTCTCCCCTTTGCAGTCTCAGACCATAAACCTATCACCCTCTCTTTCATCTCCCCCCGAAACTTTGGTCCCTTCCCCTTCTGCTTCAACCAGCGATCGTTGGACAACCCAACCATTCCCTCTCTCGTTTAAAAAGCGTGGACCACCCCCTTCTCTGGCTCCCCAAATTTTATCTGGGAAATCAAGCTCAAATCCGTAAAGTTATCACTCAAAGAATGGGTGAAAAACTCATTCATTCCCCCTCAACAAGAAAAGCAAGAAAAAATAGAGCAACTCATGAAAATTCAACTACAAATGGAAACAGAAACAATAATAGAAACATTGTTGAATCAAGAAAAATAGGAACAACAACAACACACCTTGCACAGAGAAGAAGAACACTAGTGCCTGAAATCCATAAGTCTCTGGATAAAAGCGGGAGACTCAAACACCTCCTTTTTTCACAAGCAAGCCCAATCTCAGAGGAAAAAAAAACACAGTCACCTCCATTACCTCTAGCACAAGGCAACAAATTGACTCCTTTGAGAAAGTTAAAGCAGAAGCTTATCGCCACTTCAACAATCTATACCAGCAACCAATTGAGGAAGCAACAAATACAGAGGCTATTGGCATGCTTGCTAACATCCCTGAGATAATATCAGAACCAGAAAATAATCAACTAGTTCAAGAAATATCAGAGGAAGAAATATCCAAAGCAATCTGGAGCTTGGATCCTGACAAATCTCCTGTACCTGATGTATTTCCAATCGGATTCTACCGATCCTACTGGGACATCATCAAACGGGACCTGAAAAAAAATGCTAAATTACACTTTGCACAAGCAGAAAGTCGGAGGAGCAACCAACTCTACTTTCCTAGCCCTCATCCCCAAAGAGTCCAATCCCTCCAATTTCTCTCGCTTCCACCCTATCTCTCTCTGTAACTCCTCCTACAAAATTCTCACCAAAATCATTGCAAACTGACTCTCCCCCTTACTCACAAAATTAATCTCAGAAAACTAGAGTGGATTTCTTAAGGACAAGCAGATAATATATAACATTGTACTAGTCCAGGAAGCCATCCACTCTATCAAGAAAACTAAAACTCCAGGTATGGTCATCAAGCTCGACATGGAAAATGATTTTGATTGGGTCAAGCACAGTTTTCTCTTCTCAATCCTCAAAGCATGTGGATTCTCATAAAACTTTATCAATTGGATCAAAGCTTGCATCAACACTCCTTGGGTTTCTCCTCTCCTCAATGGGTGTCCCTCAAATTTTTTCAAGGCTAGCAGAGGCCTTCGACAAGATTGTCCCCTCTCCCCTTTTCTCTATATTTTGTTAGCGGACTCTCTCAGTCGAAAGTTGGAAGAAGAACGAAGAAAGGGAAATCTCCATGGTTTACTCATAGCGAGAGGGGTAAAAGAAATAAATCACTCTCAATTTGCAGATGACACTCTCTTATTGGGATCAACCACAGTCCTCACCGCCAAACGATTCCAAAAGATTCTCAGCTCCTTCCTTGCAACTTCAGGTGGCAAGCTGAACATATTCAAATGTAGAATATATGGATGGCATGTACCAGGGAATATAAAAGAACAAATCGCCAGAATATTTGGCTTCCCCATTATTACTACATGGAATTATTTCAAATAACTGGGAATGCCCATCTTCCTTAGCTATTATGGCTCTTCAGCCTGGCTAGAAATCATTGGGAAAATATCAGTGAGAATCCAAAATTGGGGAGGTTGTTGGCTCAATCCTGCTGAGAAAAATTTTCCAATAAAATCAGTTATTTCTTCCAACTCCATATTTCAATGCTCAGGAATACTAGCTCCCAAAGGCATTCTAGAGAAAATCTCCAGAGCTCTAAGAAACTTTCTTTAGGCTGGTAGTAAAATGAACACGAAAAAATTCCACCTATTAAAATGGAAACAAGTATGCCAACCCTACAACAAAGAAGGTTTGGCCATCAAGGATCCAACACTAATGAACAGCTCAATGGGAGCTAAGCTAGTTTGGCATTTAAACACAGGTAAATCTGATTGGTGGAATTTAGCTCTCCTAAATAAATATTTCCATTCCTCCATACTACGCTGCTTTGATGGACCCATCCCCTCCCTCTCAGGTTCTCCGATCTAGCGCCTTCTCAAATATGTTGCCCCTCTTATTCTGTCCAAGCTCTCATGGGCCCCGAGGAATGGAGATCTAATAAATGTCTGGACGGATCGTATCCTAAATCGTAAACCCATGAACACCCACGCTACTCTCCAGCCTCTCAAATATTGGTGCTTCTCTAATGGCTTCTCCAAACTTCGTGACTTTTTCCATTGGAACACCAAAGGGGACTGGATCAATTGGAAGTCGCCTAATCCCCTAGATTTTCTCAATCCACTCCTCCCCATCTTCTTCAACAGTCTGGCTGGTTGCACTCCCCCTAACCAATCCATTTCAGACTCTCGAAGTTGGGGTGAGAAACCTTTTTTCTATCGAAGACGGTTATACCCATCTGCTCTCATAAATTCAAGGTCCCCCACCCTCTAAGATCTGGAAAGAGATATGGTATGGTCCCTCGTTACCCAAAATTAATGCCTTCTGCTAGCTTTTGGTCCATGGAAAAATATTAACAATTGAAAATCTCCTCAAACAGGGTATCCAGAGCCCCTCCCATTGCCCCTTCTGTCTTACAGCCTCTGAAACCATCACCCACCTTTTTCTGGAATGCAACTTCACCACCCAACTCTGGAACCTCATATATCTCCCCCTTCTCATTTCCCCTCCTTCCCCTGAGAATTGGAATAACCTATTTACCTTCTGGAGACAAAGATATGTTGGCAGCTTCAAAAACAAAAAAAAGTTCACTCTCCTCTGGAGAAAAATTCCCAAATTCGTCAATTGAGAACTTTGGTCAGCTCGCAATCAAGCTATATTTCGCGAGAAGCTTCCCCCAATGCATAGCATTTTTGCTAATATCTATGGTTTAATATCAGAAGTCTTCAAAACCAAAGCAATCGGTTTCGATCTTCCAGGCATATTGGAACCAAGTGAAGAAGAATGGGTTAATTACATATGGGGGCCATCAAGGGTTATCCCCACTACTCTTAGGCAGATTCCTAAACTGCAAGATTGGAAATTGCGTCTTCACAACAATAAATTCTCTCACTGGAAAAGACAACAACATACCTCCTTCTCTTCTTTGATGGAGTAGCAACAGGTAACCCAGGGGTGGCAGGTGCGGAGGGAGTCATCTATGATTCTGATGGACAAAAAACAGTCAAAATTTCCAAGGGCTTGGGAAAACCCACTAATAATAGATCAGAGACCCTTGCAGTCTATATGGGACTAAATCTAGCACACGAGAGGAGTATTCAAACTCTAATTGTTATAAGGGACTCTGAAATAGTCATAAAGGAGCTTTGAGGTCTGTCAACTTTGTCAAAACACCCTCTTAAAGGTATAAGCTCGGGAATAAACTCCCTAAATAAGAATTTCATCAGCTTATGCTTCTTCCACATTTTGCGAGCTCAGAACATTGAGGCAGACAATTTGTCAAAAGCGGAAAAAATCTTGGAACAGAGTCATCCAATTGCCAACCAAATATCCTCTCATGTCTGGTTGCCTTAATTACGCCCGTCCCTTTGCCCCTTCGCCTAATCTAAAGAACAACATTACTCAATCCTCTCTCCCTTTCCTAACCCTCCTACCCAACACTCGCCATTTGTTCCTCCCCCTCTCTCACCCCTCCCTTCCTCCCCCTTCCCCTCTCCCCTCCGCCCTAACTTTCCTAGCCCACCCCCTCCCCTCCCCCGCGCTTGCTCTACCTCTTGGCATNCACTCCAGCACTCATTTATTTGAGGATCCTTGTCTGCTCTTCCAGACGATTTGCCATCATCCTTCCACGTCACCTATGTCCTCTCACCCTGAGCGAAATCACCTCTGATCGTGGGCTTCAATGGCTCCCCTCTCGCATAACAGTTTGTTGATCCTTTCCCCTTGGATACAACATAACCCTCACAACTTCCTCGTCTGGCTCTACATTTCGCTCGTCTCTGGCTAGCTCTCCTTGCCCCCCTCCTCCCAAGTCTTTCTCTTAGTCAACCCCTTCTCCTTTATGCATAGTGCTCGCTCGCCCCTCATCCTCTCGTACCTTCCTTTAAACATGCGGCGAAGGTCCAGAGCTCCATGTTTCTACCCAGTTTTCACTGCCGAAGAACTCTGAGAGCAGTTCCAAGCTCTAAGAACAGATTGCATTCGAATTGAAGAGCGCTCTAGCGCACGACATCGTGAGCTTCAATGAGAAAATCGGGGATTCGCAAAAGCATGGCAGAGATTCAGTCCCAAATGAAGAAAAAAGATTTGACACAATCAATAAATGGTGATCATCCTAAGAGGGGTCAATCGAAACACAAGACAGATTGGAGTCGTCACTCAACGCCTGGGAAGTCCCCAACAACCAGCACATTTTGTTGGCACCGACAAATCCCAGCTACCCTCGAATTTTCATTTTGTTGCCAGCAATGACTAGCATGTTCCTATAGCTCCAGGTTTCTCAGATCGCATTTGGGCAGAGGAGAACCAGGATCGAAAATTCGTAGATGCGTACCCGATAGAGGAGAATCCAGAATCCCAATAGGAAGAACCAGGGCAGTTCCACATCTAGCATTAGGTTTTTATGAATTGCAAATTTTTGTTGCTGCTAAATATGTTTATCACCATCTTCACATGGCAGAATTGTAGTTTATTTGGAACAATGGTTATATACCTCTCAGGCATAGATAGACACATTCGCTACCCTAGAAGCAGCAAAGCTGCTCACACCCTGCCACTTGTATTTTTTTGAATTTTGGTGGCTTTTTTAATATAATACAACTCCAATCGTTCATGTTAAAAAAAAAACTTCGAGAAATTGGAAAAATCAAGAAAAAAATGCACAGAACTCAAAAAGCATAAACTTGGACATGAAAAACTCAAAAATCTCAACCACCTGAAAATCTTGGAAAAATCAGAAAAAAAACGAGGGAAATCGATGATTTTTGCAACTTTTCTTTGCATCTCTTCTTGAAGGTATTACATTGTTGGCATTTGATTTATTTGCAAGTCCTCCATCATTGGTCTAAGTTCCTTTTTAGAGTTAGTCCTTCTTGGTGTCATTTCTTTTTTAATTCATTAAGGGAAGGGCATTGTGATATAATCTTGATAGTCATTTTGCCAATTTATCCAATCAACTTGGAGAATGAGAATTAACAAAGGTAAAGTCAAAGTAAAAATGCAATATTGGAATGTGCCATGTGTTGTCCTTGAATCATTAATATGATATTATGAGGTGTGTGTCTAAGTTGAAGCCTACCTAATCTCTAATCCACCCCTAAATTTGCTTTATCATTTGCTTATGCATTTTCTAGCATTGGCACCTGAACGAAATTGTTGCATATAAATGACTTGGCTAATTGTGAATCCACTAGGTCTCTCGTAATATTGATTATAATTTTTGAATCTCTTATTCATTCTAAAATTTGATTTCCTTTCAAAGGGTCAATTCATGTCTCATTCAATGCTTCTCTCCAAGAAGGATACCTCATGAACAAGAGGGCAAGCTATATTTGTGAGATTTAAAAATGAAAGAGTGTTCTCCCGAGTGAATGACTATATTAGGGGTAAATTTGGAAGAATAGAAACTAAATTATAATATCCTTTTGATGGTAATCGTATCTTAGAGCAAATAAAAATAGACTTTTACAAATTAAATAATATGCTCGTAATAAAATGCAACTCAAGTTTCCTAAAAGTACCCAAGGATTTGGTGCTTGTGTGTTATCCTCTTTGAAATAAAGAGCCTTTTAAAGACTTTGTTTCATCAATAATTGTGACTTCATAAGGTCCCCCACCAAATCACTCATGTTCCAAAATGAAACCTATGGACCTCTGCAAAGAACAACAAAGTTACCAACTTACAAGAACTCTCTAGAGTTCTCATTTTTTAGAGGTTGCATTTTTTACCCCCGTTTCAAAAAATGGTGCTACCTGTACCACCCATTTTTTGCAAGGTGGTTAAAATTGTGACTTACCAATCTACCGAGAACTCTCTATAGTTCTCATTTTTTATAGGTCACATTTAATTGTTGTTTTTACCTCCATTTTGAAAACTGGTACTACTAGTAGCACCATTTGTTTTTAGTTAAAATTACAACTTGTTTAAAACCGTGGGCTTAACAACTGTACCATTACAACCAAAATCTTAAAATCAACACTGAAATTAAAAAGTGGTGCTACAAGTAACACCTTTTTATTTTATGGGAGGTTAAAATAGCAACTAATTTGAAACTATGGCATTCACAACAAGTATCATTACAACCAAAATCTTAAAATCAACCCTGAATTGAAAAAAAGTGTTAGCAGTATAAACTTATTTTTTTTAAACTTAAACTTTTAACATGTTTAAACCATCACCTTAAAAACCGATATTATTGCAAATAAAATTACCCTCCCTACCCTTACTCCACCTTTACCTTCCTCTTCAAAAAATTCTTAAAAATATATAAAATCTTTTTTTTTTCAAAACACTAAAAAAAAAATCTAAATAAAAATATCAATATCAATATCAATGTAAAAAAACCCAAATTTTAAAATAAAAACTAAAAAATAATGATTTAACCCTAAAGACAAATAAAAAAAACATAACATCACAAAATAACTTTATAAAATATATATTAAAAACTACAATACTAAGCATCACCCCAAGCATATACCCCCTTTCGATATGTTAAGCATCGCCCCCAATAATATACCCCATTTCGATATGTTAAAACATATGGAACGTGTGTTATNTTTTTAGTTAAAATTACAACTTGTTTAAAACCGTGGGCTTAACAACTGTACCATTACAACCAAAATCTTAAAATCAACACTGAAATTAAAAAGTGGTGCTACAAGTAACACCTTTTTATTTTATGGGAGGTTAAAATAGCAACTAATTTGAAACTATGGCATTCACAACAAGTATCATTACAACCAAAATCTTAAAATCAACCCTGAATTGAAAAAAAGTGTTAGCAGTATAAACTTATTTTTTTTAAACTTAAACTTTTAACATGTTTAAACCATCACCTTAAAAACCGATATTATTGCAAATAAAATTACCCTCCCTACCCTTACTCCACCTTTACCTTCCTCTTCAAAAAATTCTTAAAAATATATAAAATCTTTTTTTTTTCAAAACACTAAAAAAAAAATCTAAATAAAAATATCAATATCAATATCAATGTAAAAAAACCCAAATTTTAAAATAAAAACTAAAAAATAATGATTTAACCCTAAAGACAAATAAAAAAAACATAACATCACAAAATAACTTTATAAAATATATATTAAAAACTACAATACTAAGCATCACCCCAAGCATATACCCCCTTTCGATATGTTAAGCATCGCCCCCAATAATATACCCCATTTCGATATGTTAAAACATATGGAACGTGTGTTATCGAAAGGGGTATATGTAATATAATATAATATGTAATAAATTACTTTATTTTATATGTATTTTCAATTATATGATATTTAAATTATTTATTATGTTTTGTTTGGTATGTTTTTTAATTATTTTTAAACTTGGTTTTATATATTTTAATAGTTTAGTATTCTATTTTTTAATATATATTTTATAAAGTTATTTCGATGTTATATATATTTATATAATGTTTAGATGTTTTTAATGTTTTTAAATAATTATCTTTTAATATTTTTAAGTTTTGTTTTTTTATGGTTTTAAAATAAAAATAAAAATAATTGGTTTTTATTTTAAAATTTGGGTTTTTTTACATTGATATTTTTGTTTAGGTTTTTTTTTTTAGTGTTTTAAAAAAAAATTAAGATATTATATTTTTTTACTATTATTTTGAAGGGGAAGGTAAGGGTGGAGCAAGGGTAAGTTGGGTAATTTTATTTGCAATAATATTGGTTTCTTAGGTGATGGTTTAAAAATATTACAATTTTAAGTTTACAATAAAATAAGTTTATATTGTTGACTCCTCTTTTCAGTTTAGGTGTTGATTTTAAGATTTTGGTTGTAATGGTACTTATTGTTAAGGCCGTGGTTTCAAAATAGTTGTAATTTTTAACCTCCCATAAAACAAAAGGGAGTTTCTTGTAGCACCGCTTTTTAATTTTAGTGTTGATTTTAAGATTTTAGTTGTAATGGTACCAATTGTTAAGCTCATGGTTTTAAACAAATTGTAATTTTAGCTCCGAAAAAAAAAAAGGTTGTTACTGGTAGCACCACTTTTTTATTTGATGAATGATTTGAGGATTTCGGTTGTAATGGTATTAGTTGTTAAGGCCATGGTTTCAAACAAGTTGTAATTTTAACCCCACCAAAAAAGAAGGGTGCTACTGTTAGCACAAATTTTTGATTCGAGGGTTGAATTTAAGGTTAAATTTGTTACACACATTACAGGTCATAGTTGCAAAGGGTCGTAATTTTAATATTGAAAAAAAAAATGTGCTACTGGTAGCACTACTTTTCAATTTAGGGGTTGATTTTGGTATTTTTGACACAAAAATATGAGTTTTTAGGGCTAGAGTTCTTGTTTTGAGGTCACAGTTCTCATCAAGTTTGTAACTTTGTTGAACTTGAAAGGGAGTGTCAAGTGTTTATTAATAGTGGGGCTAATCTTTCCTTATGGGTTTCTTCAGTGTTGCAAATATTTTTGTTTACTTCCTCGTTTTCCCATTTTTCCCAAGCTTTTCATTTTCATATTTTTCTAAGTTTTTCCAAGTTTTCCAGTTCCAAGTTTATGCTTATCGATATTTCCCAATATTTCTGATAATTTTCATTCGAGACCATCAACAATGTGTTCTCTGATACATTATTTGCAACATTTGTTTTCTTACTGGTTTTCTTCTCATCTACATATGTATGGTCTAAGTTTCTAAGAAGAAAGGTGTTTCAACTTGTTATATTGTTGTGATTATCTTGAAACTGCCAATCAAATTGTACATTCAAGGATTTAGAGGAACAATTTAATCATAATTTATTTTTTTGAATGTTTCTTTGTTATGTTTCCCATTTTTAAATCATACTGATCAGAATTTCAACTTCTAGTATTACAAGTCTCAATTTACTACATTTCTTTGTGTATAAGCAAACCTTCGGTTTAAATTTGCTCTATTCATTTTTTCATTATTGCACCTTCGTCCATGATCTGCAGTGTAGTCATTCATGTTCAATAAATGTTTTTGTTATATATATGGTGTTCTTAAAGGTAACATTGTCCTCCTCCAAATGCCTTATGCCTCCCCTTTATATGTACTTCTTGTTGCCATGTTTCATGTGAGTTCGCCTACTTGAGAACCTCCTTCGTTGTCAGGAAGCTGCCATTGGCAATGAAAATATCAGCCTCTGTATTGGTGTCAGAGGACTATATGTATGCCCTATTCCTTGTGTATTCGATACATCTTTATATATGTTTTGTTTACAACATTCAATTTTCCAATATAACAAGAAAATGGATTGTAATATTGTTTATTTCATATTGTGTATCTGATGTATTGATCCGGATTATTTTCGGCACGAAATGAGATCGGAGATATAATAAAGAAATGCACAGAGATATCGCAGATATTCAATAATATAACAAAAATGTATCAGAGATGCAACCATAAACACAAATATACAGTAATACATCATTTCTATTAATGAAAGAAATGTACAGAGACTGTAAAAATACAGAGTCATAGACTCGCTAGAATGGTGGCAGCTTATCTCTGAGAAGAGATGTGACGGCTACTCGCATTCGCAAGAAGATGATTACAATGAGGCTCTGAATGCCTTTTTACAATAAACAGGAATGTCAAAAGTCCTAGGCATCCAAAAACCTAACCCTAGGAGATGAAGCGCCAAAAGTCATGTGGGCCTCGTTTGGGTAAGTTAGTACATCAACTTCCCGAGGTCGTAACTTTTGCATACGATCTCCGTTTTAGGCCTATGATAGCTCGTTGGAAAGGTATCGTCGAGTATATTCATTTTCAGGGCTCAATTGTGCCTAAGGATATCATTGAGAACCTCGATCTTGAAAAACCTTCATTTGGGCCCCCAAAATGGCCCCGAAAGTTAAAAACTGCTAAAAATAGTAAATTGCCAAATTTGCCAGAAAACAGTTTTGAGCCAGTCGAAAAATGTGGGTGGCCACCAATATCCACCTATATCAATCCTCCCTCCTTAGGAAGCAATGGTATCCATTGCGTTGAGTTCCCGGGGGAGAGGGAAAAGCGTTTGTTGAATCTGCATCTTGGTGAGCTGCTTGCCTTGCTGGAGACGTCCCGCTGCTCAATTTGTGGAAGTATGTCATGAACCTGTTGAGGCTGAGGTTGTTCAACAAGTCAGGATACATGAGAGGACATTGTGCAGAAGGAATCTTTTCTCTTTGCTGCAACCTTGTCGACCTACTTTTGTTGGATAGAAGGTGCAAGGGGTGAGGTTGTAGTGGTTGCAGTGTCCTTTTCTTCCCCTTTTGAACAGATTGTGAAGAAGCTAAATTTTGCAGTATGAGATACTACCTTGTGACACTTTTTAGGTGGAACAATAGTCGGAACTACCTCTGGTATTCTGTAGAGATGACCCCCCAAAGTAACAATGACACTACGGGATCGAGATTCATAAATAGCATGGTGCTTCCACATATATGGTTAGCCCAAGAGAACATCACAGACATCCAGTGGGGAAACATCACATAATACCTCATCCTTGAAGGGTTGGATACCATATGACAATTGACACTGCTGGT
>SNQJ01S0040899.1:0-17142 GCA_010110895.2 Picea sitchensis
TATTTGATCTGGAGATGGAAGCAACCATCATTCTATGTGATAACCAAAGTTGCATAAAAATGACAGAGAACCATGTGTTCCATGACAAGTCAAAACACATATAAATCCGATATCATTACATTCGTGATATGGTGCAGAGAGGAGCCATAAAGATCCATTATGTTGGAACAGATGAACAGGTTGCAGATGTGTTGACCAAGCCTCTGTCTCATCTAAAGTTTGAGCACTTTCGAGACAAGCTTGGTGTAGTCTGAAAGGACCTCCCTCAAAAGGGGGAGTAGTGTTGTGATGCTAGCCTTGTGCTGAAGATTTCCAGCTTCGTGTTGATGTTGTTGTGATGCCAGCCTTGTGTTGAAGATTTCCAGCTTTGCGTTGATGTTGTTGTGATGCCAGCCTTGTGCTGAAGATTTCCAGCTTCGTGTTGATGTTGTTGAGATGCCAGCTTCGTGTTGAAGATTTCCAGCCTAGTGCTGATGTTGTTGAGATGCCAGCTTCGTGCTGAAGATTTCCAGCCTAGTGCTGATATTGATGAGATGCTAGCGTCGTGCTGAAGATTTCCAGCTTAATGTTGATGTTGATGATGCTCCAGCCTTTGTGCTTTGATGATGTTGCTGTTGATGTTGTATCATCCTCGCGTTGTTATTGATGATGATGATGTATTAGTGTTATACTAATCCATGTTGATGCAGATGATGGTGATGCCATTCCAGCTCCTCGTCGTGGATGATGAGAAAAAATTCTGATGATTTATAGATATGCCAGTCAGTGTTCCAGATGTTGTTGATGTTGCTTCCCTCTCTCTCTCCTGATGATGTTGTAGAATACCCTTCTTGTTAAGGGGGAGTGTTGAAATATTGTAACTGCAAAGAGTATTCTATTTATTATTGAGTGATTATTCATCAGATCAATCCCCTTTTGTGGATTGATCATGTCGGGCTTTGTACTTGACCAAATCCCCTTTTGTGGATTGGTCAAACCTAATTATATTATGCAAATTAAGAAGTCGGCCCTCAGGCCCAATTAAAGTCGTTTTAACCACTAAGAAGAGAAGTCGACCCTGCGCAAGTTTGGTAGCTGTAGTTGAGAGAAGAAGGAAGAGAGAGGCGCATTGCTTAGTGTTGGATATTCTCTAGTGTTTTGGTTTATTGTCTTGGCATTGTTTTGGCTATCTATATTAAGGAAGTTTTTGTTGGGTTTTTTCCCCCATGAGGGTTTCCGAGGATAAACGTTGTGTATCTTGTGATTGTGTTTCTCTCAGTGATCCTACCTATGCTATTGTTATCTAGTAAATTGAAAAGAAACCTAATAATAGCTCAAAACTTAACATCCTTAAGAAGGGCACATAGGGCAAGGAGAGGCTCATTCTCACTTGTATGTTCACCAAACGAGCTTGGAGAAGGGCAAGGAGATGGGAATGGAAGCATTGGGAGAGGAGAGCTTGGGCGCCTCCTTTCATGGAGGGCTCATGAAGGCTTAGGGCCCAACTTATTTGTGGTTGTTGTTCTTGCTTGGAGGAGGGCGCACTTGAGGAGGAGGGCAGACTTATAGCAGGGAGGTCTTGCAGTGGTCAGATTGCTTTTAGGACAGTTTCAATGGAGAGGTAGCTCACATATTCAGAGTTGTGTGCAAGGGTTTATCCATCAGAGCTTTAGGGAGCAAGGGTGCTTCATTTCAGTGGATAGAGCAACATTTGAGGAGGGCGCACCATGCTTGGGCGCATCTTTCGCTCTTGGACTTGTGTTGCAGCTTGAGACAAGCTGCTATTGTATCATGTTCATTTGTTTCATGTACTTGTTGTATTCCACCTTCTATTTTCCACATATATATACTTCCATTCCAAACTGGTTTTCCCCGGGGGTTTTTTATCCAGGGTCATGTTGACCAAAAATACTTGTGTTCATTTCATGTATGCTTAGAATTGTAAATCAACATTTAGAGTTGTAAAGATCTAGAGATAGTGTTATTTGTTTTGAGTATATTGCATGTGCTAACATTGGGATAATAAAACACCTACAAGGGCACCTGAAAATGACACTTAACCATCAAAACTGTGAGCATAAGGTACTTGACTGTTTGCTGTCCTAAAACAACAGCTAAGGACAGTCTTGAAGATAAAACTTAGAGCCATTTTGAGGTCAAAGACAGACCTAGATGGCAGCCTCATAGGACCTCAGAAAATCTACAAGCACCACCAATGACATTCTTTCCTTTCCTTTGACCTTTACCAACTGCCCTTGATGATTGAGCCATGATTTATGTGGAATGAATCAAGAAAAATGCTGCTGTTGGGGAAATGACAAATCTGGTTTGCTAAAGATGCCTTCAAATCTCCCGGATTCCCTTCAAATCTGTTTTTTATCCTTCAACTGCACAATGGTTGACAGTTAGACCCTCTTCTCTCTTGCTAAAAGTGAAAAAGATGAAGTAAAAATTCCTTTTATTAACCCTGTGGTTCCCCTTTAATGCACAACAATGCCTGACATGTTGGGACACGTCCAAGGCATGTGTCAGATATGCATTTGATGGGTGTCCTATTTAGGACATGTGTCAAATGCATGCCTGACATGTGCCCGACATGCCAGATATGGACATAGGGGGCCTCTAGGATGTGTCCTGTTTCTTAGCTTATCGGGGCTTGGACTTTAGTGACTTTTGTCCTTATTATGATTTTGTTTTTCTATGTCTCCTTTCCGTATTTATATAGCCCTTTTTAAAAGTTTTATGAACCATTTTTCCTTTGGTCAAACTTTATTTCAAAACTTTTTGTTTCTATTTTTTTAGAATGTGATGATTCGTCAAGATAAACTGGAAGAATTCCTGGCTTCCACACCTGTGTGGGGAAAACCAACCCACAAAGGGTGAACCGCAAATTGGCCTACTTAGTGTTAGTTTTTGTAGCTTGGTAGGTGTCTCGACTCTCAGCTAGGCCTAGGTGTCCTAGGCTAGCTGATGGACACATAAAACAACCCGGATCAACCTTATTATCTTAGCCTAAGTTTGACTTAGGTAATCAACAAAAATTCAGTCATGAGTGGATTGTGGGGCCCAGGAAGAGGGGAGCCCACCTCATGAGCTAGTGAGTGCTTTGTGGGACCCTGTCCTAGTGGGGTGCACCACTTAGTGGAGTGTGGGGTCCAACCCAAAGGAGGCGCCTCAATCTGAGCCATTGAAGGCTTGGTTGGGCACACATCTCAAGGCAAGATGGAGGTTGATGGAAGGATAAAGGAAGGGGCTGAGGGTGTGATGGAAACACATTCCTTATTTGTGAGTTGAGCAAGAGAGGACCTGAAGGAGGGTGCTAGGCTGAGGCAATTGTTGGCCGAGGAATAGGGCAAGAGCAGAATTGAAGGAGGGTGCTTTGGTTGGGCCAAATCTTCAGGAAGAAGAAGCCGTACAACAATCTAATTTCAGCAAGGAAATCAGGCAGTACCAGAGGCCGTACAACATAGAACCAGAGGGCCAAATCAAGCCGAATTACATCAGCAACAGAGGCTGAAATTCAGGGGCCTTGCCGGCCAAATTTCTGAGCAGAAGAAGGGTCAAGAAGGAGGCCGTATAGGTCGTACAGTACAAGTCCGTACTTTGCTGGTCCATGTAGACTCATCTTGGCTGGGCTGTACTGCTGTAAACTCAACTGATTTTCTGCTGTAAGAAATTTTGTATTTTCTGCTGTAGCTTGCCATTCCTCTGAAGCCAATAAAGTCCCTCCTTTGTTGGTTTTCCCCACACTGGGTTTCTAGGGTAACTTCTGGTGTTTGTCCATTTATGTGCTTGGTTTACTGTATGCTTCTGCTGTCTATTTTCTGTTAAATAACTCAGTTGTAGGTTGCATGCATAATTCTGAAATTTATAACAGCAAAGTAAATTTCTGGGTTTTGTTAATTATTGGCATTAACCTTTGGGTACTGAGTTATAGGAAAGTTCAACATGGTATCAGAGCTCAACCTTTGAGTACAGAAGGAGCCAAGTGACTTGCTGTGTAGACCAGGAAGAGTAAATCAAGAAGTGGGACATGTGACCAGAAAAGGTGGGTGAACCAGAGCAACTGACTATGGCAAGTGCCGGCTTAAGGTTTGAGGACAGGCTGGATGGTGCCTCAAATTTTTGTCCTTGGAGGGAACGTATTGGCTTGGTGCTGGAGGAGAACGGACTCTTGGAAATTATTGAAGGGAAAGTGGTAGCTCCAATTGATCCAGTACAATTAGCAACTTGCAACAAGAAAGATGTCAAGGCCAGGAGGATAATTGTGGATGGAGTCAAAGACCACATTATTCCTCATCTATTTGGAAAGACGACAACAAAGGACATGTGGGAGGCCCTAGAGAAGCTGAGAAGCACGAAGATGGCCAAGGGAGAGTTGGTGGTCACTTACCTCACAAAGTTCATTCAAATCAGAGATGAACTGGCGGTTGTCGGAGAGGCCGTGGACGAGATTGAGTTGGTGAGGACATCCTTGAATGGCTTCGCCAAGTAGTGGGAAGTATTTGTTCATGGAGTGGTGGCTCGAGAGAAACTCCTTGATTGGGAGAGGTTATGGAATGACTTCATCCAGGAGGAGCTGAGAGTTGATGCGACTCAGGTTAGCCAACCAAAGAGTGAAGAGGAAGATAATGTGGCTCTTCATGCGAAGAAGAGCAGTGGAGCTGGAGGTTCCAGAGACATGGGCAAAGTGAAATGCTTTGCATGTCACAAGACTGGCCACTATGTCAGCCAGTGTCCCAAGAAGAAGAAGAAGGAGGAAAAGATGGCAGTCTTAACATCTATTCAGATAGATGAGTTTGCAGAGAAATTCTAGGAGGAATTTTCGCTGGTTGCCTCTCTTTCGAGCAGTAGCAGATTGGCTGAGTTGGAGGACAGTGGGGCATGGTTCGTGGACAATGGATCATCTCGCCATATGACATAAATGAAGTTGGTGTTCCTTAGTGTTTCAGAGACGGGCTCAGACTCGCATGTGGGTAGTGGGGCCGACACCATGCATGCAGTGAAGGGGGTTGGATGTGTCAGATTCCATCTAGACTCAGGTGGTTCTCTGGAGGTGGATGAGGTGATGTTTGTACCAGAGCTGAAGGTCAACTTGCTCTCTGTATCAACTTTGGAGGATAAAGGGTATGCAGTGATGTTCGAGGATGGACCGATGCTCATATGTTCAGAGGGAGCGACCTTTATGCAGCAGTGAGGCTTTTGGCATTGGGACAAGTATGATGTACATGGTGCTGGGATAACTTGTAGTTGGGTCCAAGGGGATCTTGGATCAGGGATCTGTGTCAGTCGCGAGTCTAGTGGACAAGTGACTTCATCCAAGAAAGTTAGCTGGTATGACTTGACACTGATGGATGAGCAGTGCAAGAGATCAGATCGGAGTGCAGCGGAGGTAGCAGGCATGTCTTCCAGTTCAGAGGGAGCATCTACAGTAGTAGCAGATTTGATGGGATCAGAGATTGATCCAAGTGGAGACACCTCCCTTGCTAAGAGGGAGTGTTAGTTTTTTGTAGCTCGGTAGGTGTCTCAGCTAGGCCTAAGTGTTTCAGGCTAGCTGATGGACAGACAAAACAAACCGGATCAACCTTATTATCTTAGCCTAAGTTTGACTTAGGCAATCAACAAATGTTCAGTCTTGAGTGGATTGTGGGGCCCACGAATAGGGGGGCACACCTCATGAGCTAGTGAGTGCTTTGTGGGACCCTGTCCTAGGGGCACACCACTTAGTGGAGTGGGGGGTCCAGCCCAAAGAGGCACCTCAATCTGAGCCATTGAAGGCTTGGTTGGACACACATCTCAAGGCAAGATGGAGGCTGATGGAAGGATAAAGGAAGGGGCTAAGGGTGTGATGGAAACACATTCCTCATTTGTGAGTTGAGCAAGAGGAGCTGAAGGAGGGTGCTAGGCTGAGGCAATTGTTGGCTGAGGAATAGGGCAAGAGTAGAGCTGAAGGGGGGCGCTTATGCTGGGCCAAATCTTCAGGAAGAACAGGCCGTACAACAAGCTAATTTCAGCAAGGAAATCGGGCCGTACTAGAGGCCGTACAACAGAGAACCAGAGGGCCAAATCAGGCCGAATTACATCAGCAGCAGAGGCTGAAATTCAGGGGCATTGCTGGCCGAATTTCTGAGCAGAAGGGCCGAGAAGGAGGCCATACAGGCCGTATTTTGCAGGGCCGTACAGCCTCATCTTGGCTGGGCCGTATTGCTGTAAACTCAGCTGATTTTCTGCTGTAAGAAATTTTGTATTTTCTGCTGTAACTTGCCATTTCTCTGAAGCCAATAAAGCACCTCCTTTGCTGGTTTTCCCCACACTGGGGTTTCCAGGGTAACTTCTGGTGTTTGTCCATTTATACGCTTGGTTTACTGTATGCTTCTGCTGTCTATTTTCTGTTAAATAACTCAGCTGTAGGTTGCATGCATAATTCTGAAATTTATAACAGCAAAGTAAATTTCTGGGTTTTGTTAATTATTGGCATTAACCTCTGGGTACCGAGTTATAGGAAAGTTCAACACTTAGGCAGGCCAACCAATCAACGAATGGCGGTGCTTAAGCACATGCATCTAGGGGATTGGAACCCTGGTGGGTGGCTTGAAATGGCACCACCCTCCCCATTGAACCACAATCCAATTGTCATCTTCATTCGAAACTAGTAGTATATACTATATATATTATAATTTATATGAGAGGATCTATATCACGCTTTATTTGTCAACTTTGGGACTATATCACGCTGGTCCTGCTGTTCTAGAGAGGAACTCATCTAGTCTTGCAGAGATGCATGTGTTCACTTGAAGATGCTATTTTTCAAACATAGAGTTCTGGAATTTGGTGATATACCATGCCAATGATAAGTTAGAAGAGTATATTTAAAGTTAGAAGAGATGCATGTGTTCACTTGAAGAGTATAAGTTAGAAGGAGTTTTATTTGTCAACTTTGGGACTATATCACGCTGGTCCTGCTGTTCTAGAGAGGAACTCATCTAGTCTTGCAGAGATGCATGTGTTCACTTGAAGATGCTATTTTTCAAACATAGAGTTCTGGAATTTGGTGATATACCATGCCAATGATAAGTTAGAAGAGTATATTTAAAGTTAGAAGAGATGCATGTGTTCACTTGAAGAGTATAAGTTAGAAGGAGTTTTATTTGTCAACTTTGGGACTATATCACGCTGGTCCTGCTGTTCTAGAGAGGAACTCATCTAGTCTTGCAGAGATGCATGTGTTCACTTGAAGATGCTATTTTTCAAACATAGAGTTCTGGAATTTGGTGATATACCATGCCAATGATAAGTTAGAAGAGTGTATTTAAATCTAAGTGGCTATTTTCCCCTTATTGCTAAAGATTATTGCAACTGATCTACCATAGCTATCAGGTTCCTTATCAGCTTACTACAAATCTACCTATTCCAATATAGTTATGCCCATATAGCTGGCACTTGTGCCAAATTGGCCCCAAAAGGAATATGCTTACTTATGCTTTTGAATGTGTAAAATTTCACCTTCTTTAATTGCATAAAAATAAGAATCTGCCTTGTTCTTTTTGAATAGTCTTTAAAAGAAAAGATGCTTGTTCCACTGAAGATTACAGATTTCCTTGTATCAGCTGAGTGCAGTGGATTGTTTTTCATTAATATATTCAGACTTAAGCAGCCTCTTTAGGGCGTGAATCCACCTTGTATATCATTTTGTTCTTGTCACGACCTCAGGCTATGATGCTCTTCCGCGAGTTATAGTTTCTTTGCACAGGCTTTAAGCTACAGCCGCACATGGCTCTTGAATCTTATGAGAAAAAATGAAGCGAATAAAACAAAGCACAGCCTCCCACTGGTCCTTGATCCTCTGCCTCTTTTGTGACTGTCTTTCCCTTGCGAAGTTCATCTACGTTAACCAGCAAGTACTCGATTTGCAATGTAACTTTCTTATGTTGCAATCTCTTATTGACAAAAATAACAACTAGAGGAAGATGTTTTGATGTGGTGACTGGAATCTATCTCAGGATCTCTATTGGTTGATTACTTATGTACCATGGTTTATGATTAGAGCACTTTCATGATTTTATCTCAGCATTGTAGTGACATGTTAGATGTATTTGTATTTAGGAGGGGTGTTCCACATGTTCTCCTTTTTATTTTGATGATATAGTCATCTACATGACTATGGTCTAGACATTTCATGGTTGTTACTTGGTGGTTAATTGGCCTAGGAGACGAGTTCCCTAGCACATGGTGGTATATTGCACGTATGGATCACACTTTGATTGGATTGATATTGCATGGATGTGGAGCGCTTAGCATATTTGACCTTGTTCACATGTTTCTAGTCATTCTAGGTGTTTATTTTGGCATGGTTCGATGTGGTTTGAACTTTGATCCTTCCAGTTAGAGCACCCTAGTCCATTGGGGGATGTTTGAGACATGTTCCACCTTGTTATGACATGTATTGCAATCCCTTGTTCACACCTTTTGAGGTGGTTATAGTCCATCAATGACTAGTTTGACCTTCTCTTGACTTGATTAGAGGCTTACTCATGGAGCGCCATTGCTTATTTGGCTAGTTTTCACACCTTGATGCTTAAGCCTTGACTAGGCGGAGTGCTTATCCTTTCAGGCACATATATTGAGGCACATTGCATATTATATTAAAATTTTGCTTGTTTAATGGGGCTGTTCCCTCTCTCCATGGGATTTGCTAGTTTCTTGTACATGGATCTATGGCATTGTTGGTGGTTTGATGAACTTTGATCCCCTCATATTTGGGGATGTAACTGTTGGCACACATTTAGAGGGTGGGTACACATTGGAGACCATGATTAATGTTTATTTTATGCCCATTTAGATGAACTTGCCACCTTGAGGAGCTACATGTGCGACATTAGTGTTTTACTTGGTCTCTGTACACTTTCTCTTGCACCTTTGATGGGACATCCACCTTGGAAGCTTCACCTACTATTTTAGGAGTTGGTTGGCACATGCTCTGAGGAGTTAATTGGAGGGCGACTTGTCTTGAGGATATCTAAGAGAGCGTTGGAACATTTGACATGGTCATCCACCTATTTTGAGGAGGTGCCCCCCTTTCTAGGAGCTCATTTGAATTGAGATTTGTACATGTGGCATGGCCACTCATATTTTATCATTTGTTTGACTTGTCCACTAAAGTTAGTTGGTGGATAATGTTAGTTTATGCATTTCTAGGTTAGATCTAGTGTTTTGGACATGATATTATTATTTTATTGAGGAGGTTGTTGAGCCTAAACTCTATGTAATAGAGTCTCTTCCATTTGTAATGGTTGTTGAAAGTGCTTACAATTTTTTGGAGATCATTTTCCTCTAGACTCTTGGGAAATCTTTTGTGGAACAAAATGGTGCCATCTTGCTACTGCGAGGCGATTCTCTTGGATGCTAATTGCTGGATGTGTTATTGCTGATTTGTACTTGTCAAAGCGACTTATTGAGGCCAAAGTGAGGGGTTTATCAACCACATGTTGAGATTTGGGTACCTTGGAAAGTGGCCCCCTTGTGTTTATTAAACACATGTGGGAAGTACTTTGTACCTTGTACCATGTACTTTATGTCTAATTTCACCTTGACTTAGGAGATTTAAGTCAAAAATGAAATTTGGTCATTTTAGTCTAAAATGACAATTAATTCACTTTGTGGGTGAATTGAGGGACATAAAGTGAAACTATGGAAACTTAAGTAAAGTGGGTTTTGAGTTGAGATTTACTTGAGATGATCTCAACCATTGATTAGGGATGAGATGAGATGATCTCATCCACCCATTTATTAGGTTTCCTTATGCATCCTTAAGGAGGACGCACGAGCAAAGGAGAGCTCATTATTCACTTGTATGTTCACCAAAGGAGTTTGGAGAAGGGCAAGAGGATGAAAATGGAAGCATTGGGAGATGAGAGCTTGGGCACCTCCTTTCATGGAGGGCTCATGAAGGCTTAGGGCCTAGCTTATTTGTGGAGGTTGTTCTTGCTAGGAGGAGGGCGCAGTTGAGGAGGAGGGCGCACAGCTAGCAGGGAGGTCTTGCAGTGGTCATATTGCTTTGAGGATAGTTTCAGTGGAGAGGTAGAACATGAGAGAACATTGTGGTGCAAGGGTTTCTCCATCAGAGCTTCAGGGAGCAAGGGCGCTTCATTTTAGTGGATAGAGCTATATTTGAGGAGGGCGCACCATGCTTGGGCGCATTTCTTACTCTTGGACTTGTGTTGCAGCTTGAGACAAGCTGCTATTGTATTAGGTTCATTTATTTCATGTACTTGTTGTATTCGACCTTCTATTTTCCACATATATATACTTCCATTCCAAACTGGTTTTCCCCGGGGGGGGTTTTATTCAGGGTCATGTTGACCAAAAATACTTATGTTCATTTTCATGTATGTTAGTGTTTAGAACAACATTATTTCAGCTCTAAAAGATCTCTAGGTGTGTTATATAGCTTATGGTATGCATGTGCTAACATCTTGTGACAAAACTACATGCTAGAGCACCCATTTGGCCTATGTAACTGTAACGGAACAACAAATAAGTTACTGAACAGTTTGCTGTCATAAAATAACAGCAAACCATTGTTAGACAGTTGAAACTTAGAGCCAACTTGAGGTCAAAGATAAACCTAGTTGGCAGTTTGTTAGGACCTGGAAGATCTTCATGGTATCAGAGCTTGGTGGCTGATGTTTGCTGAGTTTTGGACAACATATTGAGGGACTGTTTTAGACACCTTTTGGGCAGATTTTGTGGACATCCATTGACCGTGTTCAGTGGCAGCTTGTTTGCAGATTTTTGTGGAGGGTTGTAGAGCAGTTTGTGGACATTTTCATCAGTCTCTTTTCCCACCTACGTGGTAGGAGTGAGGCTGATTTTTCAGGACCTCTTTTCACACCTATATTGCTAGGAGTGAGGTCGGTGTTCGTTTGCCTCTTTTCACACCTGCGTTGACAGGAGTGAGGCAACGTTCCTTTGCAGTTGCAGCATCAGTTTGAGTGCAGTCGACAGTGATGTTAGCATCTCAGATGCGTGTAGAGGATAGGTTAGCTGGAGCTAGCAACTGGTCGCCTTGGAAGGTAAGGATTGTCTTTGTTTTAGAGGACCTTGAACTATGGGATATAGTTCAGGCATTTGTTCCTGTTTCCCCTGCTACTGATCCCATCTTGTTAGCAGAGTTCAGGAAGAGGAACAACAAGGCAAAGAGGACGATATGTGATGCAATGCAGGATCACATCATTCCCCACTTGACTGGGAAAGCTTGGACATTTGAGATGTGGGCATCTCTATGCAAGCTTTATGAGAGCTCTAATGAGAACTGGAAGATGGTTCTTCATGATTGACTCAGGGGCATTCACATGCTCAAGAGTGAGTCAGTTACTTCTTTCCTTGGCCGATACACCCAGATTAGAGATGAGCTTGGAGTCGTTGGAGAGGTAGTGGACCCAGATTCTATGGTGAGGACAGCCTTAAACAACTTCACCAAACCATGGGGTCCATTCTTTCGTGGCATTGTTGCCAAGGAGGTCATGCCCACTTGGGAGAGGATGTGGGATGCTTTCGTTTAGGAGGAGACTAGACTTATATCAGAGGCTTCTGGACAACAACAGACAATGCAGGGTGATGAGGATCTTGCTCTTTGGACAAAGGGCAAGAAGAAGACCGGCTGGGGAGGTCGGCAGGGTCCCAAGTTTGGGGCCCCACCACAGGGAGGAGAGAGCAACAGTGGGCAGAAGAGAGACATGAACACAGTGAGATGCTTTGCTTGTAGAGAGATGGGTCACTATGCAGGACAGTGTCCCAAGAAGAAGAAGCAGCAGCAGGATGTTTCAACAACGACAACAGAGGAGCTTGAGTTCGATGAACAGTTTGCGAGAGAGTGTGCATTCGCGACTACTTTGTTTGTTGTTACACCATCCAACATCAGGTGGGGAGACAGAGTTGAGGAGGACCTACTGACTCATAGTAGTGATTCAGAGGGAGCTCAGACTTAGTTTTCATGGACACCATCATCAGGGGTGACTGGTCCACCCAGGACAACTTCAGTTTCAGAGTAGCTGAGACAGAGGGTTGGTTCAGGGGCTTCAGAGCATCAGAGATTGATGAGGAGGAGCGACAGGGCACCACAGAGGCTTGAGCCTCACTTGGCTACGGAGACGGGTAGATCAGATTTTGGTTCCACTTCAGGTGAAAGCTACTTGGCGAGAGGCCAATTTGAGGATCTTAGTGAGATGCTGAGATCCTAGTACTCTTGGTGAGATACCAAGAGGGGGAGACTCTTGGTGAGATGCCAAGAGAGTGACTCTTGGTGAGATGCGAAGAGTAGTGACCGTTGGCGAGATGCCAGGATGTAGAAATCCTTGGTGGGAGACCTAGGTGGAGATCTTTGGTTTGATACCAAGATCTAGGTGATCTTGGATAGGTGGAGAAACACTTCCATCTATAGATCATGCAGATTGAGCAGATCCGTGTCAGACTACTTTCATTGATCAGGGTACAACCATACTCACCGATTATTTGCCAGTAGGCAACCATATCCACTGCAGGGATGAGATTGGTGGTGAAGGGCACTTTCCTCGGTAAGAGGGAATGTTGAGATTTGGGTACCTTGGAAAGTGGTCCCCTTGTGTTTGTGAGCTTCTAAACACATGTGGGAAGTACTTTGTACCTTGTACCATGTACTTTATGTCTAATTTCACTTTGACTTAGGAGATTTAAGTCAAAAGTGAAATTTGGTCATTTTAGCATAAAATGGCAATTAATTCACTTTGTGGATGAATTAAGAGACATAAAGTGAAACTATGGAAACTTAAGTAAAGTGGGTTTTGAGTTGAGATTTAATTTAGATGATCTCAACCATTGATTAGGGATGAGATGAGATGATCTCATCCACCCATTTATTAGGTTTCCTTATGCATCCTTAAGGAGGATGCAAGGGTAAAGGAGAGCTCATTATTCACTTGTATGTTCACCAAAGGAGTTTGGAGAAGGGCAAGAGGATGAGAATGGAAGCATTGGGAGAGGAGAGCTTGGGCGCCTCCTTTCATGGAGGGCTCATGAAGGCTTAGGGCCCATCTTATTTGTGGAGGTTGTTCTTACTAGGAGGAGGGTGCACTTGAGGAGGAAGGCGCACAACTAGCAGGGAGGTCTTGCAGTGGTCAGATTGCTTTGAGGACAATTTTAGTGGAGAGGTAGCACACGAGAGCACATTGTGGTGCAAGAGTTTCTCCATCAAAGCTTCAGGGAGCAAGGGGCGCTTCATTTCAGTGGATAGAGCTATATTTGAGGAGGGTGCACCATGCTTGGGCACATCTCTCACTCTTGGAATTGTGTTGCAGTTTGAGACAAGCTGCTATTGTATCAAGTTCATTTGTTTCATGTACTTGTTGTATTCCACCTTCTATTTTCCACATATATATACTTACATTCCAAACTGGTTTTCCCGGGGGGGGTTTAATTCAGGGTCATGTTGACCAAAAATACCTATGTTCATTTTCATGTATGTTAGTGTTTAAAACAACATTATTTCAGCTCTAAAAGATCTCTAGGTGTGTTATATAGGTTATGGTATGCATGTGCTAACATCTCGTGACAAAACTACATGCTAGAGCACCCATTTGGCCTATGTAACCATAAYGGAACAACAAAGAAGTTACTGAACAGTTTGCTGTCATAAAACAGCAGCAAACCATTGTTASACAGTTGAAACTTAGAGCCAACTTGAGGTCGAAGACAGACCTAGTTGGCAGCTTGTTAGGTCCTGGAAAATCTTCACCACAATGGATGTTAATTAGGTCAACCACAATAGATGTGAATTCAGTGTGAATGTTCCTTCTCCCTAACTACCTACTTGTTTTGTATTGGAAATGATTTTAGTTGCATGTAATATCTTATGAGTTCTTGCTTAGATCATTTCTTAGTAAAAGAGCACCCTAGAAAATCAGCTTGAAAGTGGATCGCTTAGAGACCCCTTCCTCTTACAAATTCTGCTGTAATTTTGAACCAAATTAGGGCTGCTGTAGCATGCAATTTGCAGCTTGGTTTTCCCCTAAAATTTTGTTAAAACATACCTCTAAGATGTCCATTTGACCTCATTTGGCCAATCTGGAATACAGGCACTTGTCCTCCCCTTTCAACCACCTAAAAAATACATAAAAAACATTTTTTTATTTCTGTTTTGCAATCTGAAAATTAACAGCAGAAAATATTTTATTTCAGAATGCCCAAAGTCTTGGAATTAACCCTAAATCATCATTTTAAACTAGACTTATATTTCTGTCTTTCAAATCTGGAAATTACTGTTAAAATCTCATAAATCAGATTTGCTTTGAGTCTAGATAATCTTTCATTCTCTAACCTGTTGCTAGACTTAATTTTCTGCAATGCAAATCTGCAATTTAATTCTGTAATAAGCCCTAAAACCAGATTTGTTCTAAGTCCTAAAGCACACTCATTTAGCATATTTATTTGGACTTAGCCTTACCCTAGAGATTCTCCCTTGTGCTAGAGGAGAGCTAGCCTAAAGTGATGGATAGAGCTACTTATTTGACAGTGGGTAGTCTATCTAAGTTGCCCTTGGGGTCTTATGTGTATGGTTGGGACTTTCACATTTTAAGTGAGAACCTAGGTGGTAACATAGTGGAAGGGATGGGTCATGAGAATAGATGTTCTCGTTAATATACAATAGCGTTTATTGTTTATTAACATGCATATATTATATTTTATCTAGTAATTACATAACAAGACCCTTTTCTCTCTTGCTGGTCATGTTCACAGATCACTGATAGATTAAGCATTGCATTTTTTTAAAGCACTTACCTTTACTGGCTTGGTGACAGTCGGTTACCAAGTAATATACTTGAAATGTTATCTTGAGTTCTTTCTAATATTCATTACTGGAGAAATTTGCCCCTAGGGCATAGGATGGTGCACCTGATGTTAAAGAAGAGGGGATACGTTAAGGAGGTTCTATGTTCAACCCCAGATGAATGGGATGGGAATATAAATCCTGGCAGCTGCTCTTGCTGGTCTTTCCAATAGTTGACTGATAAAGTAGTTTTGTCTTGAAAATGATTATTTAAGTCTTAAGAAGATCAATTTCCTTGTCTAACTTAGTGGGAGTTGTCTTGAAAACGATAGTTCATTGGACATATATTGAAATGTTCAATTTGAAATAATCGTTGAAAAAATTCAATTTCTTTGACTAATATAGCATGATTACTAGGAGACTCTGTAGATTTTGTTCTATGACGTCAAGAAAATGTCTATTCATGCATCTAATAATGTCATGGTTCATTCAGAGTTCAGACTTGAAGCAAGCTCGGAATCGAGTGCGCAAGTTGGAGCAAAAGGTATAATTTTCAGCTCTGTTTTTGAATTTCAGGTTGAATAATATTTGATGATTACCGGTAGAATTAAAGTTATTCATTGCTGCTATTTATTTGTGCTTCTGAGGTTGATAGTTGCTTGGGTAAATTTGGATATATTTTGTGTATCGAATCAATTTAACATTGTTGTCAACTCAGGGGAAAACAAAAATGTGTTCACTGAAAATCAATATACATCAGTTAATTAAAAGCTGTCCTTAATCACTTCCCATTTGGTGTCAATTCCATCTGAAATCATGGATGCTATCAACTGTTACCCATTCATTGCTGGAATCTTATATGAGTAGCCCTAACTTTTGTTGAAAATGAACCCGTCTTAGGAAAAGCTGTGACAAAAAATTCAGTATTTCATCATGCTAGCTGTTCTGTCTTTGTCAAGAACTGAATTGCTCTAGATTCAGGTTTTATCGTTTTTAAATGTCGAAGATACTATTTTACAGCTTACAAGTGTGCCTAGACATAGTGGGTAAAACTGTCAACAATGCAGTAATATATTTCTTAATGTGTATTTAAAGGGCTCTCTAAAGTTCTAAACGTAGTGTCAGACAGAAAAAAGAAAGTTCTTTGGGTGTGTTACCTCCTGGGTTCTCACTTGATGTAAAAGTTCCGAACCACAATCATGAAACCCAAGGGTGACTTAGATAAACTACCCACTGTCACCTCGGTAGCCTTATCTTTCTCTCTTAAGGCTAGCTTTATTCTAACTCAAGGGGGGAATCCCTAAGAAAATCTAAGCCCAAGATATTGTGTATAGAGAAGGGGCAAAGGGCTTAGAGAAAATCTGATTTAGGGTTTGTAGATGATAATTTAATATTTCAGATTCACAATCCAATTTAATTGGCCTTTGAATGATGTACAAAACAGCAAGATAAATTGGCTAATTTAGGCAAATCCAAAGAGAGATGTGGGATAGAAATCTGGGATTTGTATCTAGAATTTTCAAGTCAAGTGTTGAGATGTTTAATTGAGGTTTATGTGACTTGAACAGCAATCTGGAATAATATATTCCCTGCTGTAATTTACGGATTTGTAAAACAGAAATAAAGTTTGTGATTTTATGGATTTTTTGGGTGGTTGAAAGGGGAAGATCAGTGCCTCATCTTTGTATTGGGCTATGGGGTCAATTGGGTTACTTTAGAGGGCTGTTCTAATAAATATTTAGGTACTAATTGAGCTGCGAAAGACATGCCACAACAGCCCTAAATGTGACAAACAGAGATCGCAAAATTGATAGAGGAAAGGGTCTCTAGGGGATCCACTTTCAAGACAAACACAAGGGTAGCTTCACTAAGAGATTTCAACTAATGCAATAACTCTCAAGATATCCAAAGCATATAGTTTCATTCTTCATAATTGTTACCCCCAACCTAGGGGTAACTAAGGAGATTATGTCTCGAGGCCCACAGGTTGTAGACATGGAGTGCCGAGAGCCGGATGGACAGAGCATAGCCCTGGAGGGGCCCTTCTTTTCATTGATGCATCCTACACATCGCCAGCAGTAGCATCCACCACACCGGTGTGGTTCCTTCAAGGAAGTGGGTCTTGCTCCATGAGGTAATGAGTCCGGGTATCATGGTACGCATCACTCGGATATTTAAAGCATTTGAACATGTTGCAAAGGATCTTTCTTTATTTTCAAAACATTTGCTTGGAATATATGCTCTTTGCCTTATTCAAACCTGATAGGGGTGTCATTGTGTCCTAGTAAGTTGGTTGCCCTCGGGAATAGGTTGCTACTAGGTGGTTCCTTGAAAAGTCATCGTCCGCTCTGTACCATACTTGT
>SNQJ01S0040899.1:17152-42815 GCA_010110895.2 Picea sitchensis
AGCTTCTTCATAATTGGAAGGTTTTGCATCCATTATGTCACACAAGCATGCCACGTAGCTGGAATACGGCTTCGGCTTCTTACTTTCCCTGAAAGATTTCTCTGGGGCACCAATTCTTTCTGCATCTCTGATAAGCTCTTGTGCCCAAGTTGGTCATCTCTTGCGAGAAGGTATCTCGGTTGGTTTCTGAGGTTCTACCATGTCATGATCCTCTGGAATGACTTCCTCTGGTTCAACTACCTGTGGAATTTTAGGAACTTCATTCTCTTCTTCATGTACCTCTTTCGCATGGATCTGTTTAGATTTATTGAAAGTTGCATTCTCGTCGAAGGTTACATCTCAGCTGATCTCCACTTTTCAGTGACCGAGAATGTATATCCTATAAGCCTTCGATGTGTCACTGTAACCAATAAATATGCCCTTCTGTCCGAAAGGGTCCAACTTTGTCCTCTTTTCCTTGAGGACATGAACAAATAAGGGCAGCCAAATATTTTGAAATGGCTGACTTTTGGCTTCTCTCTTGAAAACATCTCCTCGGGTGTCTTCTTTTCAAGCACCTTGTGGGGACTTCTATTATGCACGTACACTGTCGCCTTCACTGCTTCTTCCCACAGATGCATAGGAAGATCTTGATCATGGATCATGGCCTTTACTGCTTCCATGACCGTCNACATCTCCTCGGGTGTCTTCTTTTCAAGCACCTTGTGGGGACTTCTATTATGCACGTACACTGTCGCCTTCACTGCTTCTTCCCACAGATGCATAGGAAGATCTTGATCATGGATCATGGCCTTTACTGCTTCCATGACCGTCTGGTTCTTCCTTTCATCTATTCCATTCTGTTGAGGATTATAGGGAGTAGAAAGCTCCCTCTTAATCCCAACTGCCTTGCAATACTCCTTGAATTCTTCTGAGGTGAATTCACCTCCATTATCTGATCGCAAGGTCTTTAACTTACGTTCTGTCAAGTTTTCTACCAGAGCCTTGAACTCTTTGAATTTGCCAAAAACTTCATTCTTTGCTTTCAACAAATAAATCCAAGTTTTACATGAGTAATCATCAATGACAAATGCATAGTATACATACCCACTTAGTGAAGCTACCGACATCGGTCCACACACGTTTGAATGCATGAAGTCTACAACTCCTTTGGCTATGCTATCACTATTGGGAAAGGAGTGCTTCACGTTCTTGCCTTGTGCACATCCTTTGCATACACCATCTGGTTCTGCTTGGATTTTTGGAAGACCTGTCGCCATTTTGCTCACAACCTGAAGAGCTTTGCAGTGCATGTGAGCAAATCTCCTATGCCATAGTTCATTGGGATTCACAATATCATGAACCATTGCGGAGTCTGAATGTCCTTTTAATTTGAAGAGTCCTTCTTCAACTCCAATCACTATTGCATCATCAAGGGTCTTTCCTTTAGGCCACATAAGAACTTGACCATCAATAAATGCTACTCTAAATCCTTTCTTGTCCAACACTAAAATTGAGAGAAGATTCTTCTTTAAACCTAGAACATAGAGAACTTCCTTCATCTTCATTGGCTTGCCAGAGTTTAACTTGTAGGAAGCTTCTCCAACACCTTTGATTGGATATTGATAGTCATCACCCAATTTCACCTTGTGAGGTGAATCTTTATGGATAAGGTTAGATAAGGAGTCTTCATAACCTGTCATGTGCTTGGAAGCACCACTGTCTATCAACCAAGTATCGCTTCCGTGAGCAACAGTACCTGTGAGGGTTGAGATAAGAACATAATCCTCATCACTTGATTCATCTTGCTTTGCAACCTTCTTGGGAGGCTCATAATCTTCAGTTGTGTGAGCTTGATGCCTCTTACTTCCTTTATTTTTCTTAATTTCCATAATGAGGGGGCAATCCCTAGCAAAGTGTCCCAATTCCTAACAACAGTAACATCTGATCTTTGATTTGTCTCTTTGGCCCTTGTTAAACTTCTTAGGTAAAGAATGTTCCTTCTTGTTCTTTCCTTTCCCGGTGTGAGCGGCTAGGGCTTGATCTTCATCTGCCATCTTTTTTTCTCTTGCACTTGTCCTAGTTTCTTCCTAGTTACAGTCTTCCCAAAGCCTACTGAACTTGGGAAGCTTCTTAAGCAAATTGCTTGGATGAATGCATCCCATGACCTTGGGAGGCCATTCAAGGTAGTCATCACCATCTCTTCTCCTTCTACTGAGTCACCAATGGCTTCTATCTGCTCCTTGATTTGATTCACTCATGAGAAGTAGGAGTGAATGGTTTCTGAGTTCTGCATTTTCACATTCTTTAACTAAGATCTCAGAGTCATTCTTCAGTTTATGTTGCTTTCTTCAAATAGACGAGTTAAGGTGTCCATCATTTGCTTTGGAGAAGATAGTGATAATACATGATGGATAAGKTGGTCCTTAATGGAGTCTGCAATAATCCTTTTTGCTCTCACCATGTCCTTCTTATATTTTGCCTTAGCTTCATCTCCTTGAGGTTCTTGAACCTCTTCTATAATGAACTTATCCAGTTCATGTTCTTCAAGAAGAAGGGTTACTCTGTACCTCCAGGCCCTAAAGTTATCAACTCCATCTAGCTTCCCATCGATCTTTGTTCCGGTAGTCATCCTGCCTGGGACCACACAAAAATATGAAAAAAATTGAAAGACTGAACTTACCAATAAGTGCACTCTGCTAAGGCGAGTTGTTTGGTGGTTTTGCTTTGTAAAAATTCCCCCAGAAACTGGAAAAACATCAACCTTAGGGTTTGGGTGAAACCCTAACTGCAGTGGCTGCAAACTGGAAAATTGGTCCACTGGAAAAGTGCGCTAGGCTAGGGTGAACCTCCTAATGGTCTTGGTTTGTCCGACAATTGTTTCTAGACTGAAAATGGCTCCCTTTTAGGCTTCTAGATCTGCAATTGGCTTCTATTCAGGCCAGCTCTGATACCATGTTAGAATTTTAAATTTCTGGTTACACAGTCACAGTTATTTAATCCAATGGCAACTGTAATAGGATCACTGAAAGATAGACAATCACAAATACAATAGAACACAAAGTTTATCCTAGGAAACCCTTGGGGGAGAAAACCCAGCAACCAAAATCCTCAATATAGATTCCTTCAACCAGTACAATGATGCACTATAGCTCTCCAAGAAAGACCAAGACCAAAACACCAAAAGAACCAGTCTCCAAGACTAGTGCGCTAGACCTCCTTATGCGCTCCAAGATACACAAGAGAAGTGTGTGTGTGAATGTACAAATGAGAGGAACCTATCCTCTATTTATACACAACATTGTCTCTTGAAGAGACATGACTCTTGACCTAACTAACCCATAAAAACAGGGCCGACTAGCCACAATGGGGCTTTTTACAATTATAAGTAAAATACCAATAAAATAATATTTTTTGTTGAGACGACTTGTACAATATAATTACAATAAACTTTTAAAGGTTTGACCAAAACAAATATACAAGAATATCTTCTGTGGTTACACTAAAATATTAACAGTAGGCACTAGTCTTCTCCCATCTAGTCAATTTAAAATTCAAAACTTCATTTTTTATCAATGTTTTAAGGTAAATTTAGGGTTTTGTTTAGCTTACAATTAATTTTCAGCCAACAAAAACCCTAGACGTCTACGGTTTTCATGCATATTTTTGACCTAAAATTATAGGGTTTTCTTGCATATTCTTGACCTAAAATCCTAGGGTTTTCTTGCATGTTTGACTTTAAATCGTTTTATTGCATAAAATTTGCCTTGCTGATTTATATTGCTACATAATTAGGGCTAGACGTCTTGTTTCAGTTGGTTGTTATATGCCTTGTAATTTTAAGATTTTAAAAGTTAATCAAACCCTAGATTTATTCATTATTTTAGCCCTATTTTCTACCAGTTTATAACTTATTTTGAGGGCTAACTTGTATTGCTGTTGTAACTTGTTTACCATTGTAATTTCCTATCATTTATACAAGTTTTACAACAGCAATTGGTAATTTTCAGGTTTGAGTGGTTTGGGGATTGTTTTGCATGAGATTGTTTGTTGATAAACCCCCTAAATCAGCCTTAGAACACTTTTAACCAAATCTGGAATTTACTTTGAGTAACCACCTTATCCTTGACTTGATTGATACATCTCTTTGGTGGTGAATTGGGTAGATACTTAGGAGGCCTTAAGACTTAATTGCGTCTTGCCTTAGGAGTCCTAAGTCCTACTAGGGAACCCTCCCTTAAGTTGGATTTATCCTTCACTAAAACGAGGGAAGTTGTTGCCTAGGTGACAGTGATGACATCTTCCAATGTTCCATTAGTCTTGGCACCTTGTGAAGACTTTGCACTAAGGAGCTAGATTGTGTGGTAGGCCCAGAACTGAATTTGGTTGGCCCAGCCCTCAAAATTTTGTGAATCCTTTCACACAGGTCGGCCCAACCCTTAATAATTGTGAATCTTTTCACACAGGTCGGCCAAGCCTTAATATTTTGTGAATCCTTAACTACATCCTGATGACTACGCCTATGATGTAAGAAGTCCAATGTAGGCTAGAACTCGAATCTGCTGTAGGAGGAGGTATTTCCAACTGCCCCTTTACTTTATGTGATATTTCTCTACTGGTAAATCTTTCTTTTGTGTGTTCTCAAGATGCAAGGGCAATCAGAAACAGCATATATGTTTATCTTCTTCATGGACTCAACTGTCAGGATGAGAGGCAAAGTGATAACCTTTAACCACCATACAAAGTGCTGATCTGGAGATTTATTTTAATGCTACAAGGTAAGCACTCGTACCCTTTGCAACTCCTCCCATAACCAACTCTTCAAATAAATTTTACTGATGCGTTGGAGCCAGTAAATGGGACAACCACACATGTTCTCTTTAGTTTATGCTTACACATGCTGCTTCATCCTCCTAGAAAACGCTATCTCTACAAATAATGCTGATCTGATTGAACAATTTAGGAAACTAACACGAGAATTGCAATGATGCAATTTGGGGTGTTAACAGGCCTTTTAAAAATTCATAAAGAGCTTGCTGTAACTACGCTAAATATTTCATGAGCAATTTCACTGTTATAAAGTTATACAGAAATTTGATATCATGATAAATACCAGTGACGACATTAAATAATAAAAACTGTTTACTTTATAACACATAACCCACGCAATCATAATGGTGAAACTTATTCAAAACAGAAAATGCTTATGTTAGACAGTTTAGGAACACACTGCATCATCCTTCACCAGTAAATGGGGCAACCCCGCATCCTTTCTTTGTTTTATGCTTACACATACTCCTTCGTCCTCCTAGAAAACACTATCTCTACAAATAATGCTGATCTGATTGAACAGTTTTCGAAACTAACACGAGAAAAGCGATGGTGCAATTTGGGGTGTTAACAGACCTCTTAAAAATCATAAAGAGCTTGCTATAACTATGCTCGTGACAGAAATTTGATATCATGATAAATACTAGTGACAACATTAAATACTAAAAATTGTTTACTTGTAACAGAGAACCCACTTGATCATAATGGTGAAACTCATTCAAAACAGAAAATGCTTATGTTAGAGAGTTTAGGAACATACTGCATCATCCTTCACCAAACCTTCTTCATCCACTATTTGCAGGATAGTCCGAACTAATGCTTGGTTAATGACCATATCATCTAACTGCACAGTTTTATCTTTACAAACTTAGATATCACAGTGACTGCAATCAGCCTGGTAAAAATAGACAACACAAACACAAGTGGCAAACTATAGACAGGTAACAGTTTGCAGATATTTTACTCTGGGATGCAACTTACCATTTGAGTGAGAGGCATAAATCGAGTGTACCACTCTGCATCTTCTTTAAGGGCAGTTTTCAGCATAGTCTGTAGTCCATCACAAAACTGCAGAAGTGCTGCAATGGCCAAGGCTTCCTTTCCATCTATTACAAAACCTCTTCCCAACCTATCTGTTGCAGATTTTGCCTTGATAGCAAACATTATGGAAATTTATCCTCAGTTTGTATTGAGAGAATTACCATACAAGCCAACTAAAGAGTCTAAGTTAACATGCTTTAACAGTCAATTTAGTCATTTTCATACAGCACTCCAAGAAAAGATAATGATTATTACAATATGATCCGTGCAACCACAGAAAGAAAGAAAGAACGAAATTATATTAACGTCCAAAAATAACCAAGATAGGTCAATAGGACTTGAAAGTACAGCCAGCCATAGTGGTAATGCAGCAGTGCCAAAGTCATTCCTTGATGCAGAAAATATAGTAAGAAAAAATAAAAATAAAAAGTACAGGGGTAAACCCAAGAGGTGATTTATTAATAGATCTAAGGAACTATCACCATTTAATTCTTATATAGGTATATATGAAGGGAAAATAGGAAGTTTTTCAAACCTTGAAACTTAGTAAGAAAAATGCCATTTGATATCAGAGCAATTTTTAACCTAAATTGTCAATTGGATCTAGAGTGGCCATATGAGAGAAGAAATTGTTATCCTCTTCACCCGGGTTCAAATCCCACTTGTGATCATTGGTTTTCAAGCATATGAAGATCCATTCGACAACGAGTTTGAGGTTCACAGTGGTGGTCCGACCGAAGCATGTTCAATTTCAGACTTATTTCATGAGCCTTCAACTTCAGGCACCAAAGCAGCCAGCCATAGGTCACAGATTTACATATTTTTATAGTTTTCATGGTTTTTCTCACCATTTGTTTGTGAATGTGACTAGATACATCCAGGGAGGACAGCAGTCTTTATGCCGGTTTCAGCTGGAGCCGCCATCAAAGCCCCTTTTGCTTGATGATTCGATGAATAGCACTAATGAATATTGCAACACTGACGATAAGAACAATAATTACATCAGCCCTGTTGAATTATGGATCGAAGAAGTGTGCAGTAGTATAGGAGAATTGTGGCATTTCGTTGCAATGCTTTTGCATGATGATCCTTGTCTCATTGCAGGATCTTTCTGAGCCATGAAAGAGGTTCCAACGTATGCATACTACAAGTTTGATATTTCACTGTTTTGGTTAGCAACCAAGCACAAAGGTAAAACCCACGGTAATGATGAGTTCATGTGTTGGTTGCATTGGATATCCGATATACGATTTTACTTAACACGCTTTATTTTCCTGATTAGATTAGGTAGGATGAATAAGCTCTCTATTATAAGCATTAGTTTACATTTTTACATTCTATTGCTATTTCCTTTCAGTTTTGCTCTGATTTCTTTTCCTAGATTAGATGCATTGTGTTTTTTATTTATTTTTGTCTTCTAGGAAGGGATAATACTTTGTGCCCTATTTCCTCTCCTAGCATTTAATGCAAATTTTGTGAGATTGTTTCAGGCATACAGATGTTGAGATTTTGGGGTTCTAACATCCTCCCGAGAAGAGCACGTATCCCGCAGTTGAAACCAATTGTTACCTCCTAGGGAGGTACCCTATTTTTTATTGGCTACACCACTGTAAGCCCAAGAATAATGCAAATCTAAAGCCTTGTAGGCCATGTGGATGGTTTTGTATGTGGACTCCTAGGCCTTTGTGGTCGGCCATGCCTGGTCCTTTTAGTCCCCACTCTCATTTCCTTTTGTCCTGGATAGGATTGGAGGTCTTGAGGTGGATCTATTGGGATACATGGTTTTTGGGAGCCAGGTTCTTTGTAGGGGTGATCACACTATGTAGAGCTAGTTGAGCCCATTTTTTATGCGCACCTATGTCTTTTCCCACATGGTCATGTGTCATAGAGTCTGTACGCATCGTCTTGGCATTGGTGCACTATTCAGCTACAGTTCTCAACATGGTAGTCTCACAATTCATAGCATCTCACGATTCCCGTGGCAGTTCACGAATCCCGATGCACAGGGTCCTAGGGCCAAAAAAACAACATGGGCTCAAATTGACCATAATCATGTGTACTTGACATACCACGTTGAAGTTTTGGAAAAAGGTCGATTTATAAGCAAAAATTAGTAGTCGAAGGGTCACGCGAGCACATTTATGAGTAAAGGTGGCAGAATATGGCCATCCCTTCACATGCAAAGAAAAATCCAACATAAGGGATCAAGCAAATTTCGTTCCGAACAAAACCCATGAAGCAGAATCTTCCAATCCTGAAAATTTTACGTGGATTTGGAAAAATCAAGATGAGGGGGGCAAATAAAAAGGCATATAAAATTATATTCTTAGTAATAAAAAGGGAAATTATATAATATTGTAAAAAGGTTGCCCCTTGTCCAAAGTTTACCATAAAGTGAGGGGGTCGTCTTTTACTTAGCAGATATTGCCAAACAAAAGGAGGTCGTCGTACATTTCTCGTAATCGTGGTTAGCAGATATTGCAAAACAAAAGGAGGTCGTCGTACATTTCTCGTAATTGTGGAGCCTCGAACAATTAAATAGATGCAGTCAATTAAATCAATCCCCACAAAAGTAAATCGCCCCCTCTAATTAATTAAATTGACCCTTTAATGTTAGCTACGGAGTTAAAAAGGTGAGTCGTTGGATCATGATGGAGTCAAATCGACCAACAAATAACTAGTTGTCACCATTTGAAGGGAGAACAAATAACTAGTTGTCACCATTTGAAGGGAGCCGAGTTGGTAAAAAGTTGAACGTTGGGTCAAAGAAACAGTTCAATGCTAGCCGGTGAGGATAATCAAGCAAATCGATTAATTAAAATCAGCCCCATTAATTTAATTTGGCCTCGCTATCTATCAGCTTGTAGGAAAGGTTTAGGTAGCTTGGAAGTAAGACTCAAACCGGCATAACAGGAGCTCCCCACCCAATCACACCGGGATGGGGAGCTCTTCATTTAGGGTGGCTAATCCCAAGGAGACGTCCCTAGTAACTGGGGTTCGAAAGGTCTAGTACAAAGGATCAAGATGATGGTTTCCTTTCATTACTCCCAAAGAGATAGTCAAAAGAAGATATTCCACCTGGAGGCACCTGCTTATGACAAGGCAAATAAAACTAAAAGAATGTGTTGGAGTAAAGTATAGTACTTCAAAGTATTAATGACTATCTTTAATACATATGAGCAATAAATAAATATAATTATTGACTAAGTCAATGATTGCAATAAAACTTATATTTTATGTCACTTCTTCAATAAATACACAAGAGATAATCGCATTCAATGTATAAAATCAATCTTTATTATATCACAATGCAATAAATATAAAAAATCTGCTCATATATAAATACTGTTGCCGCGTCACTATTGCAGATTTAGGTGACGTCACACTCTAGTATTATTAGGTAAATTTTGAAGACAATGAGAGGAACGCTTTGTCAAACAAGCTTATAAATACAATCAACAACTCAAAGTATATCAAATAGATGACTATACCACAACGCTCTAAGGCCAAACAAGGGTTTTAACAGGTATGACGCCACCTATAGTAAAGGTTTTCGGGTTAGTTTGATAGGTGAAGAAGTGGATCGCTTACAAAAATAAACAAATGAAAAGACTCAACACTTCTATATCAAAGGATGTCTTTAGCCAGACATTTAGACCAACTAAGGTTCAAAAGAAGCCAAGACATCATCATCTAAACTAGGGTTAGTAAGACGTTAGGGTTAGTTAGGGTTTTTTTTTTTTTTTTTTTTTTTTTTAATATTTTTTAAGCACAAAAAAAACCTCAATGTTTTGTTCTAGACTAGTGCCTTGGGTTAATGGAGCTCAAACAAGAAAGGCTAATGGCCTTGAGAGACTTAAACCTAAGGACAAGAGGTTAGGTTTAGTGGTGCTGCAATAGCAGGGCCAACAAGTCAAAACCCTAAGGGAGGAGGCTCATACCGGTAGAAGCAAAGCCAGCCCTCATGCTCCTTCCTTTCCTTAAGACTCTTTAAACGGGCTAGCTTCAAACCATAAGTCTAGGGCTAAGTGTTGCTTGGGGACAAGGCTTTTCAAACCCTAAGGTCAAACCCCTAGTTGTAAACTAAATTAGGCCTAAGACGCCTTCCTCCTTCAACTTATAATTCAAATCTAACTCAGAAAAGAATGGCTAGTGTAGTTATGGCTAGCTAAACCTTCTTTAATCAATGGCTAATCAAGCTTTTATCATGGGGACATGAAGCAACAACCTACTTGTGTGATTGCCCCTAGGGTTTCAATGATTAAGCAAATAATAACAATGTATTCATACAAGTAAGCAATTCTACCACAACCATTCAATAAAGAAGTTTTGCATGCAAAAATATACTTACAAACCAATGAAAAGCCAAATCAAACCCTAGTTTGTAACACCTTCCAATGATAAAAGCACCATGCATATGCCAAAGATAATCCTCCAAGTGTAGCCAACTCCAAAAGACAAAAAGTAACCAAGACAAGAGCTAAAAGCAAGCCCTCACAAGAGAGCAAGTTGTGTTATATCCAAATGAGGCTAAACGTCCTCAATAAATATCATCCAAATGAACTTAATAGGGTCATTAAAACAGCCAAGCGTCAATTTAACAATATTTGACACACCATTTAATGCCAAAAATGAGCTAAAAATGGAGACGCCAAGCCCCTATAGGGAAGACGTTTGCCCTTTCAGGGCAAAATCATCACCAAATAGCAAAAACGCTGGCCCCCGTGGGCCTCGCAACCTCATGTGCCAAACAAGCCCAAAGATTAATCGCCATATCTCGCCTCCGTGAAAACGCCCAAACATCCCTGGTGGCGCCCTATCCATCAAGGCCATCATCCCATCTCCAAGGGGCCGACATCCCTGGTCAAGTCTCACAGCTGGCCCCGATGAGGTGTTCTTCTTCTGTGGCTCGCTATAACTCCTCGGCCCCGCCACCGCCATCCCAGCAAAGAACCATCCGATGGTTCTCTCACCCATGGAGGTCCGAAAGCATCATCTCCCCATGCACCCCATCCCTCTGGGACTCCGTCTCGCCGCATGGTCCTCAAGACATCAAAGACTACGCCCCTCCATGGGTTCATTAGTCCTAGACATCATAGCAATGTAAATCATATTTCATCATTAAAGTTATCAAACATATGCATGAAATCCCTATCATATCATCTAAGAGCTCAAAGACATACCGTGATCTACTATAAATAAAAGCTAAGGAAACCGACAGACAACCTATCACACACCACAAGAGGTGGAAAGTTTCCTCAAGAAATTATTCAAGCCATGTTTAATGAGGTGATATGGTTTTAGGATGTCCAATCATAGTAAGACCTCAAGGGCTTGTGTCGTCTGCGGGTGCCTTTGTAAGAGGGGCGAAGTTGTACCCGCCATGGATGCATTTTTTCCAAGCCCTTTATTGCCTTATCTTTCTTTTTATTGCTTTTTTACTGCATTCGGTGACACCGCCTTTGGCTTGTGGCCGAGTCAATAACGTTACCCACTATTATTTTCGCAGAAATGAGAAGGCCGGTTCGTGATGAGATCAGACCCCCTTTCCTTTGGCCATGCAACCAAAGGTCACCGCCTCGGCGTTTGGGTGACCGATAGTACGTACGTCATACCGCTAAATACCTATGAACATAATGGGTCGGGTTCTCAAGAGACCTCCCATCCCTTGGTTAGGTCTTGCATTTATTTATTTTATCATTTTTTTCTTAGGGTCCCTTAGTTTCTATCTAGAGGCCTTTTATTGCCTTCTCGATCCTCGGCGAAGCATCTCTAGGTTTTATTTCCTATGGCTTTATCTTTAACCAGCTGCTTTTACCATCTAGGCCTTTAGACCCTTCTTACCACAAGACAAAGTGTACCCCGAAGGTCATCCTAATGGCTTAATTAGGAATGGGATGGATGAGAGGGTATAAGATGTAAAAGTGATAAGATGGTGGAGCGGACGATGGCTCGCGAAATCCCCTTGGTGGCTAACCAAACCCATGAATACTAGCCTTGCTGTTGCCCCATCAATCACCCCAACCATGGTCAAGTGGGATTGTGTAAGATCCAAGCAATCATCCCAAAATGAAAGGAAACTAATGCATATATAAGAAGGTTATAACAATCAAATATGACACATACCATGATACCTCGGACCAATTACCTCATGGAGCAAGAGTCCTCTCCAATGCAAGCCCAGGCCAGTAGTGATGGAAGCTGCTACTGCTAACAGGACAAGTTTGGCTGAGAAGAAGAAAGACAAGCCCTCCAGGGCCATGCTCAAGTCACTCCTGCTCTCGGTACTTCATGTCTAGGACCATGTGGGCCTCGAGACATGATCTCCTAGTTATCCCTAGATATCGGGGATAACATGGCCCATTCAACTCAATTGTTGCACTTAATTAAGCTAGCCATGGTTAAAGTGAATCATTGAGCATAAAACATGTCGTGGGGATTAAGTGATGGACAAATTAAATAAATTGATGCCAAATAAAGTGAACCGGCCCCTACTTCAAGCAAGTCGTACCTCATTTTTCTATCCGTGAGCATTCAAAGCTGGTCGTTGGGGTCAAATGTATGAGATGTTGGAGACCAAGCACGCCTTTGGAGTTTATGAAGTTAGTGTTGATGTTTATAGCATCGGATAGGTACTTTCGCACATGTCTAAGTGTTTGGACGTGTGGAAGTCGTCCAAAGCCTTCAACCTCAGTAATTTACTTTAATTAAAGGAATTATTAAAGTAAAGTGCTTTTTATAATTAAAGTGAGTTTAATTTAATGAAATGCAAAGGTTATTTGCATTAGTGAATTAAATGAATCCTAGATATTGATCTCAAGCGAGGTGAAATCTAATCTCAACCACCGATCACTTTGGAGATTAGGGTTATGTAACATGTTGGATTCGGCCAAAATTCAAGATTATAAAAGCAATGCTAGGTGAAAGGGAAAGACATGCAAGGAAAACTCAGTGAGAGTGTTGAATCACGAAAATCTGTGATTCAAGGAGATCTCAGCGAAGGTGAAGGACTTTCATCTAGAGATCAAGTCCAAAGGAGGAAAGTGGACGTAGTGCAGCAAGGAGAAGAAAACCAGCAACCAGAAATTTAAGGACAGATTTATGGGGAGCAACCGTATAGTGGCAGAGTCTGTTTTGCAGGTGGGTCAAGTCATACACGTCATATAGTCCAACTGGGCGCAAGTGTATGCACCAGATAGACAGCACAACCGTGTGTGTACGCAGTTAACAGAGGACACAACCGCGTGTGTAGTATGTACGTGTCGAATAGAAGGCACAGATGTGTGTGTACGCGGCAGACAGACTACACAGGCGCGGATGTATGCGTCGCACAGGCCGTACAGGGCGTGTACAAATCGTACAAGGCCATACAGGGGCAAATTCAGCAGAAGGGTTTCTTCAATGCAAATTTGCCAAGTTTGCTGTAATTTGTATTTTTCCTCAATGGGCCATTTTCCCAATAAGGGAGCCCTTGTAAGCTTTGATATTATTTTAATGAGAAGTTGATTTGAAAGGCAGAATTTATGTGTGCATGTGTAAAGTTTGGTTTCCAGTTGCTTTCGCTATTTTATTTATTTCCAACTAGTATATTTTATTCTGTGTGTTTTAATTTAATTATTAGTAAGGAAGAACACAAGGTAATAATTTATCTAGGTGTTGGAGATTGAGATTTTTCAACATGATATCAGAGCTTGCACTCTGAGAGGGAGACCAATTTCAGATACACAACAATTTGTGCAGCAGATCTGTTAGATTTGCAAGGAGATCTCTGCAGATTTATAAACAAGCAGTGAAATTCTTGTGGGTGCTTGAAGGAATAAGCACACAGCAGTGTTTTTTGTTTAGATCTAGAAATGGCAACAACCAGTCTCAGGTTTGAAGACAGGTTGGATGGAGCTTCTAACTTCTTGTCCTGGAAGGCGAGAGAAACCTTGCTCTAGAAGGAACATAACCTTCGGGAGATTGTAGAAAATGTTGTTCCTGTACCAACGAATGCAACTCTAAAGGTGGCCCATGAGAAAAAGGACATCAAAGCCCAAAGAGTGATTATGGATGCTGTGAAGGATCATTTGATCCCTCACTTGACAGAGAAGCAATCGACCAGAGATATGTTCGAGGCTCTAGTGGATTTGTTCTAGAGTGACAACATGAACAGAAAGATGATCTTGAGGAACAAGCTCAGATCCATCCAGATGTCAAGATCTGGCAATGTTACCAGTTATCTCATGAAGATCACGCAGACACGTGATCAGCTTGCATCTATTGGGGAGAAAGTGGATGACGTAGAACTTGTAAATGTGGCATTGAATGGTTTCACCAAGTCATAGGAACCATTTGTCAAAGGAGTCTGCGCTCGGGAGAAACTTCCCAATTGGGAAAGGCTTTGGGATGATTGCATCCAGGAAGAGACTCGGGAGGAGACTAGACTCTAAAGCCAACATGCAAGGAGATGGAGAGGAGAACATGGCCCTGATCAATCAGGCCAAGAAGGGCAAAGGAAAGGGTTCCAAGGGTAACAGTGAGGGGGAAACCTCACAGTCAAGGAAAAAGGACATGTGTAAGATCAAGTGTTTTGCGTGCACAAGAGTGGTTATTATGCATCTTAGTGTCCAGAGAAGAAGGGTAAGAGTAAATCACAACAAGTAGCAGCATCAATGAAAACTCAGTTGGATGGGTTTGCTGCGAAGTTTGAGGACTTCTCACTAGTCTCTTACCTTTCTACCAGCACGGTCACCAGGAGTGTGTGGTACTTGGACAGTGGTGCATTGCGTCACATGACAGAAGCATGGGAGCTATTCAGTAGTCCGACGAAAGAATTAGGGATCCATGTGGAGCTTAGTGATGATGCCAAGTATGCAGTAAAGGGGGAGGGAACAATCGTGTTCCAGCTTGAGTCAGGTGGTTCGTTTGAGGCCCATGATGTGTTATATGTACCCGGAATGAAGAAGAAATTGCTCTCAGCCTCAGTTATGGAGGACAGGGGTTTTGCGGTCATGTTAAAGAAAGGGCAAGTACTCATACATCCAAAGAGAGTTAGCCCTGACACAGCAATGAGCATTGGTGTTAGAGAGGGCAATTTATACAGGTTGCAAGGCAAGCTTGTTCAAGTCTTCGTACATGACAATGACAACCTGGTGAGTTATGGCATAGGAGGATGGGCCACCTGCACTACAAGACATTGCCAATTCTGAGGGAGATTGTCACCGGTGTCCCAAATTTCAGTGTTGAGCAGTAGGGCGTGTGCAAAGGGTGTGCACTTGGCAAGAATGTCAAGGTTATTTTTTCAAGCAGTGAGAGTAGGTCCAAGGGGATCTTGGAACTTATACATTCAGATGTGAGTGGACCGATGTCAGTAGCATTAGTGCAGGGAACACTATATTATGTGACGTTTGTCGTCGCCTTATACACACCTAGGAGACGTGGAAGAAATCTTCAATCCACTCGATGTATCCTTGGGGGCAAGTGAGAGTTAACGTGTTGTCACCTAATCCTCAACTCCTCCGTCTAGGCCAACTCCTAGTGAAGCCAAGGGGGGTAGTCCACAATAAAATAATCTAAGGCTTAAACTGAAATCTAAGCAACTAGTATTCTAGGAGTTTATTGCATTAACCAATATAAAAGCAAATCTATTCTAAAGCATACACAGATCAATTAATCACCACAAGATACATAAAAATATACTTGCATAAAAGGATACTTGAGACAATGTTAGATGCAAGTAAATCAAAATTGCTTCAAAGCAAATGACTAAAAATAAAGTGTTTGAAGCAAATGGCTTTATAAATGTAGAATTGAGACCAGTGCCTTAAAGGTATCATGGGCAATGTAGATCGTGTGTTTTATTAGGATTTATTGATAGTAGGTTAATGAGATAAATTTTATTGCATGAAAATAAAGTGTCTGACTAAACTAGATTTGGCCTCTCAAGAGGTTATCCCTTTAGCTCAAAGATTTGCTGAGAACTTGCCGAAACCCAATGGTTCCACCAACAAGCTCACTAGAGGTGTCGAATGTCCAACACTGAGGTGAACAAGCCCGAGGTATTTAGTGAAACTTCACACACTCCCACTAAGCGGTTCTTAAAGCCAAGCAATAATTCTCTTTTAAGATTTCTCTATTAATCTATCACCACTGACCAGCCCAGCGTGTATGAAACTTACTCCCAGAAGATCGAGACAAGCTCGCAACTGGAAGGGTCAGAAACCACACTGGGAGTTGAGGGGAGTTGTTTATTTTAAACATGAAAGCAAAGTACTGAAAGGGAAATGTTTTTCTATTACTAAGTCTTCACTGACCAATCTCTTGCGAGCTATGTCACATGGTTCGGGTTTGAGTTCGGGTTCGGCAAGGATTAGGTTCGATTCGGGTTCGAATTTTCAGATGAGGTTCGACTATATACATTTAAAAATATATATATATGTATATATAATAGCTATGTGTGCCATTAGTTGTAGCCCGTGGGATCTCGAAGAGATACCTTGACGTTCGACTGCACATTTGATGGCTGTATGTATGTTCGAGAGCACATTTCATTGGATGTATCCAACAAAGAGAACTTGAATCGAACCTCATCCTAACCTAAACGTTGTTTTGAGGTTTGCCGAACTTCGAACCTCAAGGTTCAGGTTCGGCGAACCCTGTGACATAGCTTGCGAGGAGMTGAGGAGACGGTTTATTTCCAACTTTGAAATTGCATAAAAGGAAATCTAAACTAGCAATTAGTGTTCTACTTTTGAAAATTGAAATCTAATCTAGATTGTGATTTATTTTAACTTTAAAGTTGATGTGRGTTTGTTAGAGAACTTATATCAAAAAAAAGGAACACTTAAAGCAAGCTAAAGACACAAAATCTCAAAACACAACACACACCCCCGGGGGGAAAAGCAAAGTGAGGCCTCCTTTGGCTCACTGATTTTATTATATCGGTTACAAATGCTCTTGAAGAGACTTATGATATCTTTAAAAGAGAGATGTGGACCCTTATAAATGGATCGGAAAATAAAAATTACACTTTTACAACAATTTTCAAAGATATAGGGCCACTTCGGGGATCTTGGAAGCTTTAAATCTTCAACTTTTTGACAGTGTATCCTCTTTTTGTCGCACCAACCTGCACAAAACAGCAAGCAAACAAGATACAATATGCCCCAAAACACTTTAAAGGTGTCTTGAGATGTTAGTAGTAAAAGCCCAAATTTCTCCTAAGTAAATTTATTAAAATTTTGCAAAAAAGAAACCAAAGAATCAAGCTAGAAAACTTGCTTCCTTGGGATCTTTTGCTGTTGTTTTAAGCTAGCAAACTATAAGCACTAAATTGCCCAATATTTAAATGAAGCACTTAAAAAAAGAAACTACTTTTATCCTTTTAAAATTTGGAAGCAAAACTTGATAAAACTAACCTTTTCTAGTCTAGATCTTATGCTTTTAAATGAAACTTTAGATGCAAAAGTAGATCTAGCTTTTCCTATATATGCAAAATTGAAATTAGATATATTTACTTTAAATCAGATTCAAATAACTCACATATATGATCAGAAGGTAACCAAAGAAATGATATTATATTGAGAAAGAGAAAGAGGAAGATCTTCAAAGCCTTGGAGCTTTGGGCAATGTGGGGTCTTCTTGATGAATCAAAGAGGGTCTCTTTGTCTTTCTTGAAAGCTTGAAGGAGAAGAGAGTGCAACAATGCCTATGCTCCTCTTCAAGTTATGAGATCCTGCACACTTCGTTATTTCTTGCCAAAGAACTATTAGTAGAATAGTGTTACTTGCATAAAAAATCTTAAGAAAGCATAAACATTAACCGAAATTAATATGCAACATAAAATATTGATATACAAGAAACAACAAGATTATAAAGCAACCTAGCTCTTCTAATCTTACCCTTCTTGGAGACAACTCCACTTGAAGGCTACAATCTAACAATTAAGCAAGAAAAGCAAAGCACATTACCTCACAAATTAGCACACCATTGACAAATGAGATCCACACAGGAAGCTTGATCACCAAAAATTAGCCTCCAAAGCCTTTTATTCCAAAAATATTGATAGTACAAATGATATTACAATACAATCCTTCCAATAACTCCAACTAATTTACAATGGGGAGAGAGCTCCAATTTATAGAGAAGAGGGAAAGAGGGAGGAGGGCACACCAAGTGGAGAGGGAGGGCGCACCAAGTGGATGGAAGGTGGAGCCAAGTGTGTGGGAGTAGACTGCCATCTCTCCCCACACTCTCACAATGTGCCATTTGGAAGATTTGATGAGGATAGGGGGTGCCACCTCTCAAGAGGTAGGCTGCCCCTCTTAAGAATGCAACACCTCTCAAGAGGTGCGCACCCTCTTCTTGAGCACATGCTTAAATCAACCCACTTGCCATCTCACTTAGTATATGACCAATGGGATGTCTCCTATGGTTGCCACCTTGCCTTTTGAGACTTTATTCACTCAAAACATGTCCCAACATGTTTCCGAGAAAATAGTCACTTGCTGATTTTTCTTGATTTTTTATGTCTTTTTTGGGTTTTTTAAGTAAATTTGACTTTCTAGAGATAAAAATCACTAATTTCATTGACCAAAGTGGGTACTAAGGTTATATGGATGCTCTAGGTCCAAAAATGAGCACCCCCAAGGCACATGAAGTCCCCTAGTACCATTTTTTTATTACAACTTTATTTTTTAATTAAAAATTCTTGTTTTACAGAAAAATTTTAATTAACTGAAAAAATTAAAAAATCTTAAGGGGGGCTTAGCACATTTCTATAAAAATTTAGGAGGATGTTTAGCATGGTATTATACATTAGACACTAGGCTTAGATCCATGCTAAGGCCTAACCATGAGTATATACTCCAGCTTTGGAGAAATTGAGTGAAAAAACTCGAAAATTATAAATTGTCTTTAGACAGCAAGATATAATTAACAAGTAAAAAAAACACTCCAGAGTAACAACTCATGCCTAAGTTGAAGGTGGCTAAGACCTTTTACAAGTTCATCATGCAACATATCTTATTACAATTCCCCGGAGGGTATGGAAAATGTGAAAAAGGTTGGTCTTATTGACCGGCTGAACTTTTGAACTCTGAATTTTGAACATGGAAATGTTCAATCTTTGGCGGCTCGCTGGAAGTCCATCCTAGTGAAACTTTGATGGATAACAACATTCATTGATGATTTTTCCAAGAAAACCTAGATCTTCTTTATGAAGACCAAGGATGAGGCCTTCAATCGGTTTCGGGAGTTTAAGGCCCAAGTGGAAAACCAGACAGGGAAGAGGATCAAGGTCTTGAAGTCGAATAATGGGGGAGAGTACACCTCCAATGACTTCAAGGATTTCTACAAGGAGGCAAAGATCAAGAGGGAGCTGACAATCTCGTACAACCCTCGGCAGAATGGGGTTGTGGAGAGAAAGAACCGGTCCATCATTGGTTCTGCCAGGGCTATGATACATGACCAGGATCTGCATATGTTCCTTTGGGAAAAGGCATGTAACACGGCAGTATATGTGCAGAACAGGAGTCATCACAGGATAATGGGGGAGAACACTCCTGAGGAAGCATTTACAGGAGTGAAGCCAGAGATAGGACATTTGAGGATCTTTGATTGTCCAGTATACATCCATGTACCTGTGGAGAAAAGGACGAAGTTCGAGCCTTCAGGAGAGAAGAACATATTCATGGGGTACAATGAGACCTCAAAGGCTTATAGAATCTTCATACCAGCGCAGAAAAAGACAGTTGCAAGCAAAGATGTTAAGTTCAAGGAGAACTTGGCATCTAGGAAGTCTCATAAGTTACCACCAGTGGCAAAGGACAAGGAGCAGGAGACTCTAAAGGGGGAGCAACGTTCAGAGACTTTCAATTCAGGGAGTCAACCTTCAAGTGGGGAGGAGGAGTTAGCTCCTTCCAGCTTTGTCAAGAGACCCAAGTGGTTTATGTAGAGATTGACGGATGCTCAGGAGCATGTTGAAGCTCGAAGGAGCACAATCACAGAGAGCAGGTCTCCGAAGAAGTTTCCAAGCTTTATGGCACTAATGAGTAATGTCATTGAAGAGGCAGTAGACCATCAGGTTTATCAAGATGCTATGGTGTGGGATGTTGTGTGGGATGTTGTGCCAGGACCGGAGGGAAAACCAGTTCCAAGTGGATCTTCGAGAAGTACCTTCCTCGCTAAGAGGGAGTGTTGATGTTTGTAGCATCAAATGGGTACTTCCACACAGGTCTAAGTGTCTAGACGTGTGGAAGTCGTCCAAAGCCTTCAACATTAGTAATTTACTTTAATTAAAGGAATTAAAGTAAAGTGCTTTTTATAATTAAAGTGAGTTTAATTTAATGAAATGTAAAGATTATTTGCATTAGTGAATTAAATGAATCCTAGTCATTGATCTCAAGTGAGGTGAGATTTAATCTCAACCATCAATCAATTTGGAGATTAGGGTTATGTTGGATTCGATCAAAACTCAAGATTATAAAAGCAAGGCTAGGTGAAAGGGAAAGACGCACAAGAAGAACTCAATGAGAGTGTTGAGTCACGAAGGACTATGATTCAAGGAGATCCGAGCAAAGGTGAATAAGGACTTTCATCTAGAGATCAAGTGCAAAGGAGAAAAGTGCAGGTAGTGCAACAAGGAAAAGAAAACCAGCAACAAGAAATCGAAGGACAAATTTCTGGATAGTAGTCATACAGCGGCAGAGTCTGTTTTGTAGGTGGGTCGATCTGTACGCGTCGTACAATCCAGTTGGGTGTTGTTATTGCACAAGTTGTAGGTTAGGCAAAGCCCGACCCAACCACCAAATGATGACAACTTAGAGAACACCTACCCACTGTCATCTTAGGCAGGTATTCCCATCACTTTAGAGATGATAGAATCACCTCAAGGGGGGAATCCCGATGACCCTGGGGGAAATGAGATGGAAAGTGAAGAGATGAAGGAAAGTCCCCCTATAGGTCAAGATGGAAGATGCGGAAAGGCTTGGGAAAGAGTCTTGGTGGTAGCCAAAGGTTGCCAAGAGATAAGAACACCTGCAAAGAATGATGTACTTGCCCGAGACACAAGAACAAGCCGAGTATATATGTATAATGTTAGGTGGATAATAAAATTAGGCTTGTTGTCCCTAATTGCAGCAGTAAAAAACAATGTATATCAAAAAGAAAGTAAGTATTAAAGCTGCTAAACAATTGCTAAAATTCCAACAAATGATGCAAGAGATAAGCTAGATAAACATTAGTAATACTCAAGAATGAAAGCACGAGACTTTAGCAATGAAACAAGGTTGTAATAAAAAATGTTTGCAAGGATATTTTGCAGCTTTATGGTTGTAGCAGACAAGTTGTTACAACAGTAAATCCAACCACCAAAACTCACAAAGAATCCACCCAAAAGTTGCGCTAGGCCAAGTAGATAAATGTGGAAAACTCTTAGCAAATTCTGACGATTGAAAAGCAAGTTATGAATAAGAATATGTTAGGTTTTTTGCAGCCCTAATGGTTGTAGATGAAGATTTATAACAGCAGCAAGCAATACCCCTTTAGAGGGATGCCCTGGTGGCTAAGAGGTGTGCTAGGCACAAGCAACAAAACCCAAATTACAGAAAATTGAAATGGGCAAAAATCACGTTTCCCAATCCGCTATTTTATTTCTCCAATGCCATAAGGTAAATGATCAGTGCCTTGACTATTGGGTTATGGAGTCAAAGAATGAGTTAACTATACTACTTCCTTGGGAGTGTAAACCCTCTTACTCCCCAAGGCAAGTAAAGCCAACTACGAAAGTGCTAGAAGGGTCTAAGCCCTTTTACTTCTCCAAGCACTTCCTTAAGTAACAAATTATTTCCAAGACAAATATTGATGAGCTTAGTGGGGTTGTATGCACTTAAACTCCCCAAGAAGTTCAACTAGTTAACCTTGCAACTAAGAAAAAGAGACAATAAAAAGATGAAACCCTTCAACTATAGCAAGAATCAACAAGATAAACTTCTACTTTACCAAGAGTTATCCACCAATATGCAAGAGAAATGCTCCATAGGAGATAGTGCACCACTTCCTTCCACCAATGGCAAAGTAAACCATGACAAATGCAAAGAGAGAAAAATCCCCAAGGGTAGCGAAATTTTCAGCCAAGTACTTCTCACAATGGGAGAGTTATGTTCCCAAATAAGATTCACATGATCTCTATTTATACAAAATGTTTAAAACATAGTTTGTCCACTTAATTAGGGTAAAACATAAGATAAGGGATCAAGAACCCTTATCTTGCCCCTTTACACTAATAATAATATTTAATTTACACTTTTGCACATTAGAAACCCTAAAACAAGATGACGTCACCCCTTTAGGGAGACGTTTTGACACTTTCCAAGTCGTTGGAGGAGAAAGTGGAGGTCGTTGGGGCTCCTAGAGCCTCCTCTTCATGCGCCAAGGTCAATCCATGCCTCCTCCGGTCAAATCATGCCAAGTGTCAATGAACAACAACTCCATCACCACCAACCCTAGCCCTAGGTGACGTCAAGCACCAAAGAGTGACGTTTTTCCCCTCCTAGGCAATTCGTTTGGCATGTGAGGGCTAGGCTAGGTCCTCCAAGGTGTCTTCCAGGCCTCCAAAGGCAAGTCATCGTGATCCGGCATGTGGGTTGTAATGTTCCCATTTTTTTATTCCCCTGCCTTGCAATTAGAGGAGACTGGAGTAAAATGAGGATAACAGTGAGCTCATGCATTTTGGAGGACTTTTATGGGGCCATGGCTAACACATTCACCATCTTTCATCATTAGGATCAGTTCCGCATAGTTCACTTTTGGTTCCGTGGCATTCCGACGATTTCCGTAATTTTGGGTTATTATTGAGCATATTTTAATTAATTACACTAAAGGTGCTATTTGGGGCTTGTTTCTTGGAGAAACACATTAGTGTAATAGCTCGTTGGAACCAAGGCAAAAATATCTAAAAGATAGGATGAAGAAAAGTGACTTTCGATGGTCGGAGAAGTTATAAGGGTGAATTAATCACTTTTTGGAGTTAAAAGGGTCATTAAATTAATAAAGTGATTTTATGAAGAAATATTAAAGATGAATTAAAAGTCACTTGAATGGAAAAAGGTGAAAGGGGGTATAAAGGTGAAAATTCATATGGTTGAGATCTAGTAAACCTCTAATCAAGAGGTGAAATTTATGTTTTGCATTGCAAGTCAAAGAGCACAGAATTTTTTACACTATCAACTCTTCAAAGGAGACCGTAGGTGTCTCCATGGTGCTATTCCAAGTTGTGATGAATCCATTAGAAGACTTTGGTGGGATATTCAAAGTAATAATCACCAATTCCTCATATTTCAACTCCACCCCAACTACGACCCATTGCCCTTAAGTCCTCCAACCTAGTCAAATGACTAGTCATGGAATTCCCTTCTCACTCAAATTAATCTCTTAATGAGGGCTTGAGTGAGTGTTCATTGCCTCACATGCCCCACAATGACTGGACCAAAGTGAGGCACAATCTTGCAGTGCCTTGTGTCATTGGCATGAAATGACTTGTCATCCAAATACATAGATAAATTAGAGTTAGCATCTAATTACATAAATTAACTTGGCCAATAGGAGAAGGGATTATAACTCCCTTAGAACCAAAGATCAAGTGTAAATGTAGCACCTTTCATTCCAATTATATTAAGAAGCAACTTGGATTAAATAAATAATGAAGACTAGCACACTTGGTGATTAAAAGCCCATCAAAATCTTGTCTGAACTGACTACTGGAGAGTGAAGTGAATACGGGAAGATCGAACAAGCAACCGGAGATTGGTGAAGAGAAGGATATCATGATAAGAGTGCACAAACAAAAGGTAGAAAACCGCAATGAAAGCCAATGAGAAAAGTAAGTAAACAAAGATACACAAAAGAAGGGCGTTGGCTAAACGTTCTACCTTTTGGGTTTTCTGGCAGGAACTGGCCGGAATCTGGCGATGTAAATTTGGACAAAATCTCTATTTTCTGTTGTTTGAATTGTCTTTCTGAATGCATAAATGGATTAAGCGTGCTGAAAAACCCCTGCGGCACTCGGAATATACAAACCTAGTCACTCAAATCTGCAGATCCAACCATTCATTACCAGATTTCGGGTAAAATCAAACAGAAAAAGTGGCCAGAAAACCCCCAAAAGGTAGAACGTGTAGACTACATTCAAAAGAAGTGCCAGAAATGTGTATTGTTTTACACTCTTCATTAGTTGTCTTTAAATAGGATTAGGATAGACAGAAACTACTTTTACAAAACTGTGGTCAGTCTATTAGTATGGACTTATAACCAAAACTGTGGCCAGCATGATAATAGGGGCTTAAAACCCATTTAACTGAGACAAACATTGGTTGATGAGAAATGAGAATACAATAGAATATGTTACCATGCATTCTCCTAATTTAACCACTTGATTAATGAAAAACATATTATTGTATTCACAGTTGGTTTTCAAAATTTTAACCACTTTCACCCAGTCAAGCATTCACAATATGATATCATTATGATCAAATAAGTTTCCCCTTCAGCGTAAACTATTGAATTATGAAAGTTGCGGTGATAAAAAGTAATAGACAGCCCTGTCAAAGATGGTTTCCTTTGAAGAAAAGGGCAAGTACCTCAACGGCATTAAGACCGCTGAAATCGAAAGTGCTGCCAGAATATTTCAACAATTCAAAGCCTGCATCGGTTTCCGAAAGGAGAGCTTCGCTTTGTTCTGGGCTCAAATGTAACGAACACAATTGTTCCTTCAAAGAAGAAAAGAATATGTTCCTGTCATTATTATTCACTGGTGGATTTTCTGCAACAATGGACGTAACAATATTAATTGCATTGAACTGTAAAAGGGAATATGCAAGAACGCCTAACCTTAAGGGCTTCTTTGCCTAATTGTGTGCCAGCAAAGGCAGCCACAGCCTCGCACAGTTTGGGCCATTCCAATAATCTCAAACTGTCTGTAAAATTGACCGAATACGAACCAGATTTGTCCGCTCCTTCAATATTGATATGTTTAGGCTTTTCATTTAAATTATTGTATACAAAAACGGGTTGAGGATACTTGCAGAGATTTGGGTTTCGAGATCTCCGCTGCAAATTTGGTTTGTAAATACATTGGCGGAGTAGGGAGGAGAAGGGAAATGGGTGATTTGCTGTGTTTGGGAGCTTGGAATGAAATAAAAAGGATGTCGTGGTGTGAGTAAACGCAGTTGAGTACATTGTGAAGTGTGGAAGAACAGAGCCAAGAAGACGGATATGGTGAGCAGAGGTCTTTATAGCAGGTTGGAACTATATGGAGTCACTGTCGACCATGAAACATGGGTTGGTAAGGTTTTGTAGTAATGTATTTTTTTACTTCTAAAAACAAAAACCATTTTTTTCCATTAAGACAGTAATATCATTTTATGTGCCCTAGTTACCCCGGTAAGGTTGATAAAACATAAGTTGGAGCAACTCATTTGAGAAATACCTCGAGAAATACCGGAAGGGTTTGTTAGTTCAAGTGGTCGTGACATGAGATCCCTGGCCCTCCCTGGCCCCCAAAAAAATAAAAGATTTGTAACATGTCAATTCTTAAACTTAATTTGGTTTAGAAATTTGTACATTATTCATAAATCTATAAGTATAGGAAAGAAAGAAAGAAAGAAAGAAAGTGTTTTTAACGTTCACGTGGTTAAAAATAGCCTATGGGACAGATTGTTTTTCCATCTGGCTTTTGTATTCGGCCCTTTTCCTGTGAAGTTTTACAATAACCGCTCCCAGCTTCTCGACAAACTCTTTGCTGAATAGATTATCCCAAGAACTAGCTGCCAGAATA
>SNQJ01S0040899.1:43872-57078 GCA_010110895.2 Picea sitchensis
AAGCCTTATAACGAACTTGCCCAAATGGATACCATCACCCCCTTGCGAATTTAGCCACTCTTCAAGCTTGTCAATATATAACCCAAAAAGGGTAGGAGATAATGGGCAACCTTGCTTGACCCCGATATCGCTTATAAAACTTTCATAAATGCTTGTTGAAGTTCTAATTTTGAATTTCACCTCTTCATACAGCCTATGCACAGCTGCTCTCAAATGCCTGGGAACCTCAAGTTCCTCCATTCTGCCCCAAATCTTATCCCTAGGAACAACGTCAAAGGCTTTTCTGAAATCAACAAAGCAACAAAAAACGTTTTCCTTTTTTTCCCAAACTTTTTCAATGATGTGCCTTAAAGTTATGCAATGATCAACTGTGGAGTGTTTAGGTCTAAAACCTACTTGCCCTTTAGCACGTTTATCTCTTTCTTCTGCCCACTTATTGATTTTCTTTTCTAACATGCTGCCAAATAACTTTGCAAACAAGAGGTTTATCATTATGGTTCTATAATTGGAGGGATTATTGATGTCACCACTCTTGAAAAGAGGTATTGCCATTCTAGTTGTCCAATCTCTAGGGAACCCCTACTGTATGATGTTGTTGAAAATTTTTGTGATGTGAGGTGGAAGAATTTTTAAGCCCCACTTTAGATACTATGCTTGCAGTTCATCTAAGTCTTTAGGATGAAGGTTGAGATAACTATCATCTAGCACGAAGTTGTGTATTAGGGTCTATAAGTATAGGATGAAGGTTGAGATAACTATCGTCTAGCACGAAGTTGTGTCTTGGGGTGTGAGGGTTTAATGGGTATCATGTAAAGGTGTATATATTAATAAGATGTGAATTTATTTATTTTTTATATTGATGGTGGTGGTGGTTACAGTTTATTAAAATTAAATTTGGTTTGTCGAAACTTAAGAAAAGTAAGAAATTACTTGGTTTGCTTTAAAATGTATTTATGTGCTTGAAAAACTTTAATTAAGAGAAGTGTTCGTAGATTACCATAGTTTTAATGAGTTAAAAGGTTAGGATAAAGTAGATATAATGTATTAGATATATTAACTAAGTAATGTTAAATTGATGTATCAAGATTTATTATTTGTGAGAGAAGGGATTTCCTCTATGTAATGATTTTACTACTTTATTTATAAAGATGTTTATATTTTTGGTTTTTTGGAATTGAGGTTGTGACCTTTACAATAAATAAAAAACACGTGTTTTTAACCATTATACTGAATCAAACTATACAATAAATAAATATATATATATATACAATAAAATGAGCCAATATTATGAAATTGATACACTACTATGTCATGGAGAATTCTTAAATTGATACACTACTATGTCATGGAGAATTCTTAAATTGATACACTACTATGTCATGGAGAATTCTTAAATAGCGTATTGTAGAGTTAAACCTAGCATGCATGGTGTAACAAAGTAATGCACTTACTTATAGTATATATAGAGTGGAAGTCCATTATAGAGATGAAAATCTTGAAATGTAAAATTTAAATATTTAGTGCTTTAAAATATTATTAAAGTTATATTTTAATGTGTAATTATATTACATGTAATTTATTTTTTAATGTGTATTTTCCTCGCTTATAGATGCATGACACATTTGATGAAAATATATATAAGGGCATTGCTTTGCATAAAGAAATGTGTCCTTAAGAAATGACAATCATGAGACGTCAAATTGTACATAATGGATGTTAGAGTGCATGGGGCCTATGTGGAGATTTATCCCTCTCCCTCTTCATCCCAATCTTGGCACTCCAATGCTCCTTAAGTACTCCAGTCTAATGCATCCCTCACCATGGGTCTAGTATGGGATTGAATTGCTTAGTCATTTAGCGCAACAATTAATCTGCGCAATTGAGGTAATAATCTGGGTTGTGGGGGTATATACCCTTTAGCTTTTTGTGCCCTTCCCACTCATATGTACAACCCTTGTTGTTTCCATAAAGTGGTCATGGGTGTGGTGTATGGATTTCACACTTTGTACACTTCATTCACTTACCCCTTCAGATGTGGGCATGAAGAGGATTCACCATGCACTTGCCATACATGACTTTCTCATGGATGAAAACAAGGGCCTTCCATTTGTCCTTGAGACAACTCACTCGTGCTTGATTACTTTCCTTTGAGTCACCTTATCTTAGTCTCTACACACAATTTATATGGTCCATCCATATAATGTTTAGTTCTCTAATAAGGACCCCTTGTCCTTTGTCCCTTTTCATATTGGCCTTTGATAGCATGTTTAGTATCTAAACCCTTTGGGTTTTAACTCGAGACATCTTCTAAGTAGCTTAATCAAGCCTCAAGTTTAATGACCTTGATTTGATCTCTAGTTGGTTGGAAATGCCTTGTTTTGGGTCTCTAATGGGACTAGATCCTTTTGGACAAGTTTTTCAAGGGATTTACTTAGTGAATCATTACCCTCCTTGTTCTTAGTGCATGTTATGTATCATGGGTTTTTTGTACAATACCACATCTGTCTCCCACAACCTAAAAATCAAAGAGGGTCATTTCCTAGAATTAGATATAGTACACCCAAGAAACGTGTAGTTTCTAGGTAAAAACATGTGGATCAGTTCATACAGAATTATCACCTTGTCCAATAACTAACGTAATGTTCGCCTATGCCCTTAGGTCATTTCCAAATCTATTTAAGTGGCTTGTGTAAGGAGATTAGGACAAATATTCCACAACACTATAGTTATGGGTAGATCTTGTGTTGGGATTATGAGTAGTGTTGCAGCACAAAGGCACCTTTGGTACCTTGGGGGTAGGGTCAACATTTGGTCACAATATCTACAAAGGTCCATTAGTTGGGGGTGGATTATTCTCCTTGTTAGGGAGCATTAGTTCAAGTGACATACCACATGGATGTCTCCATAATTAAAGATGGACTTCCATGGAGTTCATATAAATGTTTTGTAAAGAGGGATCTATAGGAGGGTTGGACATAGATGGTTGATTTGGACGAGGTGTCGTCGACTATGTTGTGACTAACCCTTGTGGGGAAAGGGGTTTTGCAACACCATGGGTTGGGAAGGAGGAGTAGGTGTAGTTTAAGTGCTTGCTTGACCTTGAGAGGTCTTGGTAGACTCTTGTTTAGTTGCTTCTCCCCATAGTTCCAAAGATTTCAATAAGAGTGGGTAATGATGAGTGTAATGTCCATAGATTGCACAAATTAAATAAGGATGGTTGGTTCATGATTCAAGATTCTTTCCTTGCATGGGAGGATTGTTGGGAATCTATTTAGGAGGAGTTCCCTAGCCCCTTGGTTTTAGTTGTTCTTTTTATTCTTTTCGTTATTTTTCTTCTTATTGTTATGTTCCACATTTTGAGGGTTGGGCACATTCTATTGGGCATAGACTTTCCATTGGAGAGATGGGTTAAGTGGAACTTGATTCTGTTGTGGTTGAGGAATAGTAACTTGTGGCCCTGATGGTCCTAGAGGGGTCCAGGAAAAGGATAATAGGGATTATGGGTTGGGGGAGCCACGTAAGAAGTAGAGGTTCCATTACAAGATGTGCCACTATACTAAGGGCCATGTATGAGGTGACATAAGCTAGACAAAATATGAAGTACTAGCTCCCGCGTGGGAGGAAGTGTGGGATTGATCATAGGAATTATAGGGCATGTGAGGATGCCCATATCAAGGCAGGCCAAACATAGGGTGCTCCCCACCATAGTGGTTTCCATACATATTATTTCTAGTAGGGGTTGGCATATGACCATGTAGGTTATAGGTAGATGTGATCGAACTTGTGACCCCATCGATTGTGTGGGATGCCTCTAGCTCATCTCGTAGTGTTGAATTAGAATGAGGGGTGCTAGGAAGAATATAATTTTATATGAGCATAGATAAGGTCATATTATTGAGATTCCGCGATAGCTTCCTCCTCAATTTGAGGCATACTTGACACAACATCTTTAGTTATGATAGGAAGAAGAGATTTTAGATACCAATCTTAAAAGAGAGAGTCATCCAACTTAATCTTACATAAGCTCCTTCTTCTATGCCACTCATGGACATGGTCCATGATATGAGTGGCCATGCTTTGGGACACGAAATAAGGATCTCAACTCCCTTGTCATATATAACAAGCAATTAAGAAAAGGTTAGGAATGATATCACTAGAGCAACATAAATAGGATGTGATGTTGTGAGTTTTTTGATATACCATTTTGTCGCAACTCCAGTAAGAGTGTATTGAAACAAGTGTAACCTAATGGAATAATCAACGATGCTATTGGAGGAACACCATATGTGAAAGGACATGATGTGGTTACATGGGTCTTCTCCATCATATCCTTTAGATTTTGGGATACCTAAAGGTATCTTGGTAGGCATAGTGGGCCAGGTAGGGTTGTGTCAGATAGGAGCGTTTGCAACCCTAGTCAAATATGGGATATTCAAACTAACCATAAACGAGAGGTTAGGTGTGCAGTTTTACATTGGTATTCACATTGGGGATGGGATTTGGTTTAATTATGGCCATATTGGCAACTGGAAATATTGGTGGGGGAGATGCACTAGAGATAGATAGGGACAAACTAGATGAGGACGAACTCGACTAGAAAGAGCTCGATCTAAACGAACTTGATTGTGAAGAAGGAGGTGATTGAGGTTTCTTTTGTTCAATTCTCATACATTGGATGAGAGAAATAACACATCCAGAGATACCAAGAATGGGTTGTAATCCCCATAGTTTACGAGAACACCTAAGGGAGATGGGAGGTGTAATCTTGACTAAATGCTAAGTCTCATCAACTAAGTAAAGTCATCTAAATATCGGTGAAGAGTGAATACCCAATTACTTTAACTCGACCAAATATTAAATTGGACTTAGATGCAAAGTGGGTGCAACATGTTTCAATAAAGTAAAGAATCAAGGTAACAAAAATTCACCCTATCAAAGAAAAAGGAACATTAACCTAAAGGCGATGCTACTCAAAAAGTGAGAATAAAACAAATACTCTTCCAAATGTTTCTCAACAAATGGTAGTCAGGTGCATAGTTAGAAACAAGTAAAGAGCTAAACGAGGCCTTCCAAGCACTCAAACTTATGGAAGATCAGGTCCACCAATAGAGTGAGTAAAGGTACAAAAGAGACAATTATAATGAAGGACATTGGTAGCAACTCCAATCAACCAAAAACTATTTGTCTCAAGTGCCCTCTCTCCTACGACAACCACTTAGGTAGAAACCCAGAGAAAATCCACCAAGCGAACTCTTGACAAATCATGCAAGAAGTAATCTTTCCTTTGAGCTAAAATCAAATGGTTGGGAGATCTTCACCTATGAAAGAGATAAGAGTCTCAATCAAACCTTCGGTCCCATCCTTGGCATTATCTCAAGAGCACGCTTGTTTTTATACAAGTTTTGAATCCTATCCGATAGAGAAGATTTCAAAGTACCCTAAAGGACAACAATTATGTCTTAATGTATAAAGTTGTGGTGAATTGTTTGGATGTATGTATGCACAACCCTAGCCTAACTAAAATATTGTTTTTAGTCCTTAAGCGAGTAATTTTAGTTGGTTTGATTATATTGTTACTTTTAGGGATGAACTTGGTGTCATGAACCAAGTATTTGCTTAAGGTGTGGAATGTGTGCACATGTGTTGTGTACAATAAATAAATGATTGCTTGAAAATAAACTTTTAACTAGAGAAAGAAATAAAAGTGCATGAAATGAAAAAGTAACTATGTCAAATACTAGATAAAGAGCTTATTTTTCTTTGAACAACAAGTAACATGAACAAAAACTACAAGAAGAAGTAGGAAGAATCACAAAGGAAGCATAATTGAAGTTGAAGGAAGAAGTTGAAACACCGAAAAAAGAAAGATCTGAGGCACAAGAAAAGGCTAGACTAGAAGAGGAAACTAGGAAAAAGGAAGAGCAAGACGAACTCGAACAAGAAAAATCAAACTAAGAAAAAGATCAAGGAAATCCCACTAAGAATACAAAAATACTTAAGAAGAACAACCCATTGATTTGACTCAAGAACTGACAGGATGGGCATTGAATAAATCCACATAGTGAATTATTTATTAATAATAGTCATATATAAATACATTGACATGAACTTTGGTTTCACGGGTCTAACGATTGTTCCTATTCACCTATGACTCTTCAAATTTCTTCAATATTCCCCTCTTTAATATGAAGGATTGTTTGTGAGTCTAAGCATCTTTATGAACTTTTCAAACTTTTCTCGTCCAAGCGCTTTGGTGAAGATGTTTTGATCCAGGTGGATATCGGTGTCCCCCACCTCTTCCACTAACTCATCACGATTCTCCATCTTGGTCATTTTTGTTATGATTTTGTGTTCCTAAACTTTTGGGGTCAATTTGAGGCCCTAAACAATGTTTTCACTATTTTATTCATAAATACAAGTTAGGTTTCACTATATTTATGTGTTCTCTATTGTAGTTTTGTTTGTATCTCATTTCGTTCTCAATAGGATCAATGTTGTTAGAGCAGTCAGTTCCTTGTTATTTCTGGTGCATGTCCCTGACAAGGTCATGGTATAGAGAGTTGAGTCTCAAGTTAGTTTCACTTGGGGACGACCACTCTCGTCAGCCCAAGAAACCTCCCAATGACAGAAGAAAAGAGAGATGGCAGAGCAAGATATCCTTTCAAAATGTTACTCGAGGAAGCCCGTGTGTAATAGCGGAATGATATGATGGACGGATTCACCCAAATCCTTTGACAACAACTGACTACAGGTGAGGCACCTTCAACAAGCAATCATTTAGGAGGTGCAAAACCCTTCAAGGTACAAGTTAACTTTGATATCCCCTTATTTGAAGGCCAAATAGATGCAAATGCTCTGGAGAAATGGTTGAATCTATTAGAAGGGTATTACTATGTTGAAAATATTTCTGACACTGAAACGAACACCTTCGCTCTCCTTAAAGCCCTCCCCCCATGTCAAAGATTGGTGAGAATGTTATTGGGAGAGACATAATAAAGATGAGCTTATGACATTCGAGACATGACCCACTTTGGTGGCCTTTGTTGATGCCCTTAAGGAGGAGTTCTACCCCATCAAAAACTATGATGACTAGTACACGATATGGACAACTTTGCATCAGGAAGGAGACTAGACAGTGCCAAAGTACAATGACATCTTCCATATCTTACGCTTAAAGTTGGGTATCAGAGACTCCGAGAGGCACCTGGTTCTGAAGTATTGTAGTAGCCTACACAGGTACATCCAAACATAGATGGATTTCTTGGACCCCTCCTCAATGGGAGTTGATTATCGATATGTTGTCAAAATCGAGTAGAAATTTAAGCAACGAAACAAGCAGGAGTTCAAATTTTCAAATCCACAACAACAAAAGCATGGAAAAGGTGGCCTCAACTCATAAAACAAGGGGCAAAACAAGGAAGGCCAACCTCAAGAAAACCAGTCCAAGCCACGGGCAAAGAAGGATAACGGGAAGATGAATAAGGATAGTGGAAAGTGGTGTGATTTCCACAAATTCCCCTTGCACAAGACTCATGCATGTTGCTCAAAATAATCATTGTCGGTCGAGCTTCAAGAAAAAGAGTCAAACCCCGACTTGGACTCCGATTTGGAGCAGGATAAGGGAAAGTGAATCATCGATTCAAAAACCTAGTGCTACCATTGCAACCACAAAGATCCAACCAGATGAGTCAGAGGAGCTTGAGGAAGGGGAACGCCTCTTCCATTCACAGATGTGGGTGAAGTGAACCCCACTGCATTTCATTGTTGACAACGAGAGCCAGCAGAACTCGATCTCGGTCATGTTCATCAAGAGATTGAAATTGTCGATGATGCCACACCCCAAACCATACACCATTGGTTGGTTGAGCCAAGGACGAGACCTTTGTGTCAGCCAACAGTGTTGTTTGTCCTAAAACATCTAGCCCTTCAAATATGAGGTATCGTGTGATGTTCCACCACTTGAAGTGTGTGATGTTCTTTTAAGACAACTGTATATGTGGAAACGCGATGCAGTTTATGACTCTTGACCTCATAGTGCCATTATCACTCTGGGGGGTAGCCCTACATGGTACCCGAGGTAGTTCTGACTACTTCAGTTTCATTGATCTTAACAAAATAGTGTTGAAAAGTAATCTTGCATAATGCAAAGTTTGTCCTCTTCATGGTTCAATCAGAAGGGGAATTAAAGGTCACTGCAACCACCACAACTTCAACATGGGGTCTCTCTACCAAGCAAAAATTGATGGACAATATTGTAGAGGAATACAAAGACCTCTGTGCTTCACCTGTAGGAGTGCCTCTGCACTGTCAGGTCAATCATTGCATTGATTTGATACCTAGTGCTCCCTTGACTAATGGTCCTGCTATAGCAAGATTTGCCTCACCCTATGCAATCTTGCACAGAGGGCCTTTTTCCATTTTCCTATGAAAACTTTTCATCCTTTTTTGCAAATCCCAGAGCTAAAAATACATTTTTTCCACATATATGCACATTGCCTACTATACATCATGTGTATATGCAGGTTGCACCACTACAGCCTACGTACATCGAGATTTGTGCCCAAAAATGAAAAATGGTGTCGGGTTTCCATGTCACGATAGGAGATCAATGATCCTCGGCCTTCCATATACTGGAAATGTTCTGACTCGGCCCTTCAGTTCCATTTGAAGGCTATAAATGGGCCAATTCCGAGGTATGGAAAAGAGGAGAAAGAATTAAACTTTGAGAGCAAATTTACTCTAGAGAAATTATTCACTTCATATTGAGTCTGCATCCCTTTGTCCTTTAAGTCTGAACACAGTGTTCAGCCCCCAAGCTCTTCCTTTATTGTTTGAGAACTTCATTGTCTCTCTTCTATGAGCTTGCCTTTGGTGAAGGATTGAAGTGGTGGAGGCCCAGCTGGAAGGAACTTAGTTTCTCGATTCTGAACCGTGCCGACACGGAAGTCTGCAACTCTTTCACTTCTGTTGATCATATATTAATAGAAATACTCTTTTCCCGTCCAATTGATATCTTGCAAATATTTTAATTATTATTCCATGGGCGTATTTGTTATGTATATTGATGGATTATGCTATTGAATGTGCTAACATCATATATTATCACCATATGCTTGTTTTGCTTGGTTGTTGAGGACCAGTTGCAGGTATATTGGTTTGGGTCAAGTGCTCAACGGTGGACTTCATCAAACATCTCGACTAGGTAGGTCTTTTATCTTGTCTTGCTACCATAATTGTTTATATAGCATATTTGAGAATAGAGTTGATTTCTGTAGTCATTTCCGTCTGTTGTGGTTTACCCTAGCCATAGAGAGATTTTCCTCGTAACAGAATTGGTGACCATACCGAGGAGTGAATCTTCTTTCTTAGGGTTTGGAGTGTTTTTCTCCTTAGATTGCTCTCATTCCTATTGGGTTTCTTGTCATATCATTGCTTGACTGCCTCTGTTCACTCTGGGTCTGAGTCTTTCAACATTCTCCTTTGCCTAGCTGTGTTTTTGAAACATATATGCGGGTTTTTACTTGGCAGTCACGTATATACACGTGTTGTCCTTCTGCAAGCTGCGTACATACGCGTTGTTTCCTTGAACAGTCACGTACATCAACCTCTTTTGCTTGTTTGTTGGGTTTGGTGGTTGCTAGGTGGGTTTTGATGATTGTTGAGTTTTCTTGGGTTTTTGTAGTCACTGTTAAGTGTTTGTGGGATGACAGGAAACCTGTCTTTGGTTGAATTTTTGGGCGGAGTCTTTCTCATCATCTTCTCATTAGGATTGTCCTTGTACACCGGGCTAGGTGTTTTTCTCCTTGGTATCCTACTTGAGTTGTCTCTTTCTATACACAATAGAATCTTTATATATCAAGTTGTTGTTCGGTCCATGCATTTTCATTTTTTCTTATATAAAAAATACAAAAATATTAGGCATTTTGCATTGGTTGGCATTTTGATCGTTTGAGTCTTTGTCATTTAGCTTGGTGCATGTAAAGAAAGATTGCATTTTTTTTTCAAAATTGTAGAGTTGAAATTAAAAGTTGCATTGTTTTAAGAAGCATATCATTCATTGAAAATTGAAGTTAGGACTTTGCATTGTATTCATATTTACTTTACTTTTTGAGTCATAACATCACGAGTTTCACTACCATACATTTTTTAGTAAGCACAACCATTAAAATTAATTCTATAATTTAAAATTGACTAGTCACGATTTTATTTTCTAGGGTGCACAAACTATCTTAGGATTTAGTGCCTTGGAATAGGATTTTGTGAGTAAACTTCTCCAAGGCTATTAAATCAACATATGTGTCTCACTAAGGGAGTGGAGAAATCCATTGTATAATCGGTAATATCAGGAGGCTTCGATTACATCAGAGTTAATCACGAGGTCGTGCGAGGTTGGTTGAAGGGATATCCCCCGATACCCCCCGATACCTTCTTAGCGTTAGAGATTCGTATTTGGGGATCTATTCATATCTGGGGTTCTTTCTAGTGTCCTTACCTCCGTGAGAGGCGGTACCTTCAAGGTTTTGGGCTTTGCTACCCTACCCATACGGTGGACCTGACTTATGACTGCTCACTTGTGCATCGGTTATACATTGGTTGCTTAGTTTCTTTACTTAGGTGCCACATAGGTTACTTGCAGGGGTTATTCTGTAGGTACCCTGGGTCAGATAAGGGTCGGACAACACACAACCTTTATGGAGGATTACCTTTCTGGGGGGATCTGATCGACTGGTTGTTAATCCCATGAGAGCCCTTATAACTGATTGTGTTACCTCTGATCTTTAGAAGGGAGTCTCAGGCCCCTCTTGGGAGAGACATACCTTCTTTAGGGAGGGAGGCCCCTTTCGGCCACTTTACCCCGTTTGTGTGCATATTGGTCGTTTGATTATTTTTGGTGTGCTCTTTGATTACTAGTTAGCCTTAGGATTTTATACTGAGTTTTCATTATCATGGATAGTGGAGTTCCTTTGGCTCCCTCATTTACCGCTACCTCCCCCATGATGATCACTCATTTCATGGGGACGAATCCATCCTTTTTTCATAATGGTATGCAGAATTATGACACTCAATCCATGCCTTGGGTCTCTAATATTTTTCATGTTGATATGCCTTCACCCTTTCCATCCTCTCCCTGGTCCACTTATATGAATCCTAGCATTGGATCTGGGGCACCATGGCCCCACTGCCTACATCTTCGTTTGATATGAGTCATGTCCCTCAACCAACTCTCACTATGTGAGGTTGGAACCTCCCCTCTTACGGATCGAGTCCTAGCTATTCTCTTTCAGGAACCAGCACTCAAATGGGTGCTTATTCTACCTATTACACCCCATCCATGTATCCTTTGTCCACCATGTCGGTTCCTTCGAACACTTTTCCCATTGCGGGTCCACATATATCCTCGGGCCTTTCATATGGGGAGAATCAGTTGTACGGTTTGGGCTACCCTCTTCACAGAACCCCTTCATATGGGGGGCAACATATATCCTCACTTGAATAATCCTTCTCATACCTCTGTCTCTTCGTAGACTTCAGTGATGATGCCCGTACAAACCTCTTTGGATCATTTAGGTGAAGGATACTACCTTTCCGGATAGGGACAAGGGGTAAACCAAGACCCTTCCTGGCCTGCAATGTTTCAAAGCCAGTATTTCTCTGGACCTTGGTATCAAATTCCACAACCCACCTTTAGTCCAGTCACTACCAGTCATACTGGAGCTCCATCACCAACCTCTGCCAGTCATGTTGGAGATGGGTCAACGACCTCTGCAAGTCATGTTGAAGACCTGCAACCAGCCACTGCAACTCATGTTGGGGGCATCACTCTAGTCGCCACGATTCATATTAATGTCACATCTCCAACCTCTGTCCATCATGTGGGAGATGACTCTCTTGCCTCTGCCAGTCATGTTGAGAGAATGTCACCAGCCATTGTGAATGACGCTGGGAGCATTGAGAATCCTAGACGTCTCAGAGGTAAGCCTATATTCCTTTGCAGGACTTCCGAAGGAGATCACCTTACTCGTTTGTGTCCAACTACTGCCGGGATACCATAAGTGTGGTTCTCACCCGCGGGTCCTTTGGGTTCTGAGGTGTCTGCGGATTCTCCACACCCTATTTCTCCTTTGGTTGACACGACAGTCATGCCGCTGCAATCCTCTCCTGACCATACCCTCGTTTTCGAGGGTGATCTGTCCCCTATCCCTGTTATCGCGCATCCTCTTCAACCTAGAATTGAAGAAGTGGTCATACCAGTGTAATATCTGGTCAATCCAACTCTCCTTTCGGAGGGTGATGAATCCTTCAACCATGCCGTTAGCATTCCTGATAGCGCTCCTTCTGAACAAGAAAGAGTTTTACTCTCCTCGAGTACTCTCCCTTCAAGTCCTGGAGAAGTTCCCTTCGATTGGGATGGTCTTGTGGGGTATCCAATTCCCTTGCCTATGTCCTTTCCAGTAAGAGACATTATCTGATATATCACTGAGACGATAACCTTTGCTGGCACTTTATCCTCCTCGACTTGGAGGGATTTGTTTTTTTCCCAATCTTATGTCGGTTATTTGTAAGATACTGACATTCCACAAAAGTCCAACATGGGAGCCTTGGCCTCCCCTGTGACTTGCCGCCTAGAAATTCCCAACCGAGTCTGATTTAAGCTCTCTTTCGAGTCTTCTAAAAAGTGAAAATATTGTTGAGTGAATTTGTCCTTTTCACACTCGTTAAATTGGATTTGAAAGGTCATGAGTCTTAGTTAAGCTCTTTTCCGAATCATTTTCAAAAAGTGAAAAGATTATCGAGTGAACTTGTCTCTTTCACACTCGTAAATTGGATATGAAAGGACGTCTATTTGGTACAAGTTTATCCATTTTTCACACCAAGTAGACTAAGTTCATGAAAAAGGACACTTTTTAGCATTAAGTTGTGATTGCATTTCATGCCCTTGCTTGCAATATTGAGCCTATAGTCGTTTCTCACTTTGCGTTATAAACTGTTTGCCTCAACAGTTTTTCATCCTCAACCAAGCATAGCCTCATTTATGTTCTTCACAATTTGATACCCTATACCCAGGAGGGAACATTCCCCCGAGTGTCCATCTCCCACATGCATCTCCTTGCATTGAGCATAGGTATGTTCCATTGATGGAAATAGTTTTTCTTACTTGTGACACTTGTTTCCTCCTCTATATCATAACATTCATTTGACTATGAA
>SNQJ01S0040899.1:57088-71218 GCA_010110895.2 Picea sitchensis
AACATTCATTTGACTATGAAAAAAAAAAAAAGACGGGCGGGAAGGGAGTATTATCTGATATTGGCAACAGTCGTGTCGCCTTTGAACAAAACTCAAAGTTATTGAGTCCATTTGTCATCATAATTTTGGTTTTAGCATGGCCTTATGAAGCAGAGCTCATTACAAAGAGTTTTTCTCCATCGACTGGTAACTCTTCCAGTGCCTATGGAGAATTTCATTGATGCCTACTGCATCTCATGGTTTCATCATTGATTCTATGTTGTCGGAGTCTTCCATATGTCTCATGCTCTTGTTCAAAGGAAATCTATCAACCTGTGTCGACCATTTCTCAGAACTCTTGACTTTGCATCTCGGCCATGCCCTCAGTTTGTCTCAGAATCACATGTTGTTGTAGTCCTTGCAAGTTTTAAACCTGTGAAGTAAAGAAATGCATATAGATTCTTAAGCAAAACAAAATTTAATTAATGGCTCATACACAGAGTACACAAAGATTTTATACTGGAAACCCTCAACCGGGAAAACCTTTCTTATCTTCATTATATTGAATTTCACCATTCACCATACAATATATACAATGTTTTTAGGTATTCCATATATACCAAAACCCTAATCCCTTAATACGGGATTAATTTACAAAATCTGCTAAAAATAGCAAAAACCGCCCAATTTTTTTTTTTGGGGCACTACCCTGAACCCCGTCGGCCCCGGACTACCGCTCATTGTCGAACGTTGTGCGTAACCAGGGGGGCATACCTGCCCCCCCCCTGGGAACCCCCTAGGAAAGCGCTTGACGCACACAACACAATCAAAGCAGGGATCGTTAGACACAATTGTGATATCTGACGCGCCTACACACACACATGCAAAGAATATAACACATACCCAACAGTCCTATCATGCACCTTGGTCCTACTTTCATAATTGGTAGGTAACCTTGAACCCAACAGTTGACATTTCATCATTGGTTGTTGAGTGGGTGGTTTCCCTTGTGTTCGACGACAAGACATCTATTCACACATTGGGATTTGAGCGGTGTCTTGGATGCCATTATCCTTATTGGTGGTTTCCTCTCCTTTGTCAGCAGTTTTCCTCATTGGTTGTTATTCAGAGGGTCTTTTTTATGTACCGCTTGCACTTGGCACACACGAAAGACGCACAGGGTCATTGGTTCATGAACATGTTCTTCATCCGATTTCCTCCAAATCATGAAGCTCCTGCTTTGTACCTCATGCTGAATGATGTGAGATGCCTTAATGATCTCCTTTCAGCGGGTCTCCTTCCATCAACTTCATCTCATCTATTATGGAAACGAGACCTATAATCCTATGAGTACCTTGAGGATTGCAGTCATTAGTGGCAGGTTCTCTCGCCATCGACAGTTGGGAATGCATCAATTTCTCCTTATCGATGGATTCTTCAAGTGTTCGACCCCGACTCCTTTCTTCACACTTGTCAGAATGTACTCGGTGCCTTGATACCTACTTTCATCATCGGTAGGATGTCTCACATTTGTTAATGATATACCTTAATGACCGGTAATCAAACGATTTCTCATTGTGTTCGACCTTAACTCCTTTATTCACATGATGTAGACTTGCACCTTTGGCGGATTGTGTAGAAGACTTGAAGACATCAGTATGTGGCTGCAACTTTCCTAAGTTGTTGCTTCCTTTTCATTGGACCAGTACCTATATGACTTTAGTGATCATGGGAAATCAGATTGTACTCCATGGTATACAAATATCTTCAAATTGATTTTGAGATTGGTTCTAATGGGCCTTGTTCGTGACTATGACATCCTATGGCATGTAACCGCACTTGTATTTGCCTATTCATGACCACGAACAATTGTTTGGTATATTTTCACATGGATCTGTACTGTAATTCAAATTGGCAGCCATGTATGCAAAGTCATTATAGAATGTAATGAGCAACTAGTTCTTCCAGCTGGTTCCCCATCACTCCACTTCTGGGTTTTTATAATGTATTTCGGCCATCGCAGATACTCCTCTGACCTCACACATTAGGGGGCATATGTTATAGCAAGATTTGCCTCATCTTATGCAATCTTGCACAGAGGGCCTTTTTCCATTTCCCTATGCAGACTTTTCATCCCTTTTTTCAAATCCCAGAGCTAAAAATACATTTTTTCCACATATACCCACCTTGCCTACTATACAACATGCGTATACATAGGCTGCACCACTACAGCCCGCGTACATCGAGATTTGTGCCCAAAAATGAAAAATGGTGTTGGGTTTCCATGTCACGACAAGAGATTAATGATCCTTGGCCTTCCATATACTGGAAACGTTCCGACTTGACCCTTCAGTTCCATTTGAAGGCTATAAATGGGTCAATTCCGAGGTATGGAAAAGAGGAGAAATAATTCAACTTTGAGAGCAAAGTTACTCTGGAGAAATTATTCACTTCATATTGAGTCTACATCCCTTTGTCCTTTAAGTCTGAACACAATGTTCAACCCCCAAGATCTTCCCTTATTGATTGATAACTTCATTGTCTCTCTTCTACGAGCTTGCCTTTGGTGGAGGATTGAAGTGGTGGAGGCCCAGCTGGAAGGAACTTAGTTTCTCGGTTCCGAACTGTGCCGACACGAAAGTTTGTAACTCTTTCACTTCTATTGATCATATATTAATAGAAATACTCCTTTCCGGTCCAATTGATATCTTGCAAATATTTGAATTATTATTCCATGGGCGTATTTGTTAAGTATATTAATGGATTATGATGTTGAATGTGCTAACATCATATATTATCACCATATGCTTGCTTTGCTTGGTTGTTGAGGACTAGTTGCAGGTATATTGCTTTGGGTCAAGTGCTCAACGGTGGACTTCATCGAATGTCTGGATGAGGTAGGCCTTTTATCTTGTCTTGCTAGAATATTTGTTTATATAACATACTAGAGAATAGAGTTGATTTCTGCAGTCATTTCCATCTGTTGTGATTTACCCTAGCCATAGGGAGAATGAATGCCTCCGAGATTATGGTTGGGTGGAAAGGCGCACACCCACGATCAGTTGGTTGGATGCAACTTGTAATAGATAAGTATTCTCATACCCTGTGAAATTAATCTGTAATTATGTAATGAAATGGGATATATTGTGAATGAGTCAGGGATGTGTATGTTTGCTTAATGGTTATACTGTATCTCTTTATTCTTGTTTAAATCATGTATTTAAGCAAGTATGGATTGGACATGTTTTGTATTCGTAAATGCTTGCGCCCTGTGGTGGCTTAAGCTAGATCCACGAACTGTGAGTTCGTCAACCTTGGGCACAATTTCATGTACGCATGTCGACACTCCTAGTCATTCCGAGTCCCTTGGAGGAGGGAGTATTTTAAAGCTCAGGATAGATAGTGCACATATGCATGCACAGGCTCTCTTCGAGGCAGGCAGAGACCGAGAACCACTTAAGTTCTAGAGTTGAGGAATGAGCGTAAGGGGTGCGCGGAAGGATTCTTCCAAGCATTAAGTTCAAGAGAAAGAGTGCATAGCTCTTAAGCCTTTAAGAGATAACAAGCTCATGAAGAGCGGCGAGGCTGAAGTATCGGAAGGGAAGGTTACCTTGTTTGGAAGATGAACAGACGAAATCTGTTCGGAAGAAGCCACGGTCTGTCGTGACCGTTGGATATGGGAAAGAGCGTGGGATTTAACCCTTGGAGTCATTCGAAATTCGCGAGTTCGGCGAACTGAACAAGTTCGTCGTAAGGGAGGTAAAATCCCCGAAGTCTCGAAGTCCCGAAGTCTCAAAGTTAAATCTGAGCCTTAGATCTGAGGATGCTCGAGAACCGTCCCAATTGTCAGATCTAGGAGATAGACGATATTCAAGTCACCAGAACTACCCATGACTTAAGAATCTAACAACGGAGATGGATGCGAGCCGCTAAACGGGAGGAGAGGCCATCCCGGTTGTCAGATCGACTCAAATACTCACTGGAGTTATTGAATCAAACACCATCCACTCGATTTAATCGATGGTTGGGAATCATTGCAGAGTGCGAAGGTGAATTTAGTGGACCTGCTAGTTCACGGCCCGCAATCAACCCACGTCGTTGATCTCGTTGGGGATCAAAGATCAATGACTAGGATTATACTAGAGTTGAGTGAGCACTTCTTAGATTGCAGAGGTGAGACCCCACAATTACTGTGAACCGTCGATCGCCATCGACCTTTGATCTGAGTTTGAAGAGATCCTCGAAACACAAAAAGTGTGTGGGAAATCTAAATCCTCAAAGAGATCGAGCTTAGAAGAGATAACACTTTCAGGCGTGCAGATGAAGTCCAAGAGACGGACCCGTAGGAGGGGCAAGGGTTGAGGCCTTTGAACCCTTAGCAAATATTCTAAGTCGGAGGAGATCAGAAGCTCAGGAGGAGGAGCGACAGTGGTCGTTGGATCACAACGTAGAGGACCAATAGCCACCTGATCGAAGCAAGGTGTCGAGCCTTAGTGTTTTGCACACGCAGGAGAGTGGACTTACCAAGAGGGGTACGTGTAGATAGATCAAAGTCTCTGGACGAATGCACTTTGGAAGGAAACGAGTGTGTAGAAGCTTGAAACTCCCGAAAGCCAAAGAGACGAAGTAGATCCTCTCCGTTGGCCGGTAAGAGATACGTGTCGATAGATCAAAGACTTCGGGGAAAACTACTTCAGAGGTTTCCAAGTGAGGAGTGAGACAAAATCCCGAAGCCCCGAAATCCGAAGAGCCGGAAGGAAGGTTCACATTGGTTATGAGGCATCCCGTCTCCACCCATATATAGATGGCACTTAGGGATTCAACCGTCAGGTTTCTTAGTTAGTGTTATAACCCTAATTTGCACCAGACATACTTACTTGACATCAGGCCATTTCATATACCTTCTTTTCCAAGCCAGTACTAAACAACTCTTCTTAAAAACACCCTTTTTAAAGGCCCACGTGCCCTGCTCCACTACAACCTGTGTGTACACTCTAGCTGACCCACTACAGCCCGCGTGTACCTACAAAAGCACGAAAAATGGAAAATTGCTGACATGACACATAGTTTTGGGTAAGTTAACTAAACCTTTCGACCATACATGGCCAGTCATTCGACTAAATACCTAGCTCCTTATAGCCTATAAAAGAAGGGGTAGGGGTCCCATTCTAGAGGAGGAAAAACATAGTAAAGAAACTCTACCCGAATTCGTATTCCCCTTTGCCCAAGATTCTGGAACCATTTTGTGATTTCAACGAAGAAGAGAAGCAAGTGCGTTAGCAGTTGGTGCACAGTAAAAGAGAAGCCGAGGACCAGATTCGTGGATCAGTGGTCGACTTCATCATTGTAAGTTGCTTTAGTGAAGTTAATAATAAAGAAGTACTTTTCCCCTCCCACTGTATGAGGTTTTCATTTTTTATTGCGTACATGTTGATTAAATCTCTAACCCATTAATCTGTAGATCAAATGCATGTGGAGTTCTTTGTTTGTATTTTATGAATGTAGGTCAACCTTGGGAGGAGATTTGCAGTCAAAGAGCGACCAAGCGTGAAGAGGGATCGATACCAAACATCAAAAATAAGGTATGTTCACTTGATCTTCTTAATTGTGTATTTGCTTAAGAATAATGGGGATTAGGTCTGGGATGATGGTAAAAAGTAGGAATCTTTAGGTATTTTCTGCATGCATGATAAAACCCTAAGTGCTAGTCCGTAGGGGGATTTCCCACTCACAACAGAATTGGCGACCATACTGGGGATCTCTAGGGTTTTCTGGGAGTCTTTTTTGGGTATTTTTAAAAATTGGTTTCATTACTTGTTTTTAGAGTTTCTGCAAAAGTCTGAGCTAGCATGGATTCTGGTCTTCCATACCAGTACTCCCTGCTTTCTTTGCTTGGCTGCATTTTATTTTCGGGAAGTCATAGAGGTACACGTGGTCTGTATAAGGTATGTACGCGTGTACATGCGCCCAACCTTCACACAGCCTGCGTATACACGCTAGCTGATGAAGTAACAGTAGTGTGGCTAGGTTCATAAAATTTGCATTAGAGAGGCAATCATCCTCTCCCTCGTCAGAAGTGATCCTTCTCAGGGGTTTTCTTGAACTCATTCTAGTCTTTGTTTTTTGCAGTTTGTAGCTTAGGTTTCACCTCAGATTGGTTTTGTTATATGAAAATTTCCTTGAATTGTTTTCTTTTTCTGTCAAAGTAAGTTTTTGAGTCTTCAAGAGATTCTAGTGCTCAATACCAGTAGTCTCTGCCATTGCTTGATTGCTTGTCTTTTCATTTTTTGAAGAGTTGCAGAGGTACACGCAGCCTGCATAAGGTCTGAATGTGTGTACACGCGCTCTGACCTTACACAGCTCGCGTGCACACGCTGGCTATTGAACTGTCAGCAGCATGACTTTTGAGAAATTTTTTGTTGAAGGAGAGGTAGTCATCCTTTTCCTTGTCAAGAGTTATACCTCTCAGGGTTCTTGGTCTCCATCATAGCAGTCAACAACTTAGGTCCGATCACAACAATAACTTTCTTTTTCATTAAAAAGTTTTCCTAAAATTTGTTTTCTTTCATAGGGCTTTTAGACAAGAGTGAGAGTCTGCTTTTATCAGTTTGTGTGTTATTGTCAGTGACTCTTTGCGATCTGCGCTTAGGCCAAAAGTTTTCTTGGTCTTTACTTGTCGTCATTTTTTCTTTTTTGCTTTGCGAGCATTAAAAAAAAAAAAAAAAAACTCTTTTATTTCTTGGTTTGGTTAAGTAGTTATTGGTTAGCATTAATAATCAGGAAAATTTTTGCTTCAATAAGTTCTTGGTTGTTTACTTAGGACAATAAGTAGCTCGTAGTCGAGCAAAATCTTGTTTTGAGTTTGTTGTTCAAAGATCTTAGAAAAAAATTTAGTTTGAAAATTTAGTTTGAAAAGTTGATTAAGAATTGTGTCAAGAAGAAGTTATTTTGTTTTCAGCTTTCTATTTATTTTTCTTTCGTCTCTCAAACATCATTAGTTTCACTTTCATAACCTTTGACTTAAGACAAGCCATAAAAAGTAATGATTAATTAAAATCAACTAGACTTTATGTTTGTAGGGTCCATCAATTAGTCTAGGCTAGAGCCTTGATTTAGGTTGGAGAGGAAACTCTTCAAGGCTACAAAACATACATAAGAGTCTGTGCTAGGGAGTGTTAAAAGTCCAGTATCGTGAAATTTATCCGGGACCCCCCTCTAACACAGGGGCTAAACACGAGGTCGCCTGCAGAAAGGTAGCGGAGATAACCCCTCCAAAGCCAGACCAATTCTAGTGGAGAACACATATAGAGGGCTTGTCTTGGGATTCCGTCGATTGCATTTGCCACGGAGATTTGTGGGTCTCGAATCCGTTCGAGGTCCTCAGTTGTCTTCCAGACCACTTGATTTCAATACCCTTGATAGGTTTCGGGCTCGATACCCTGCTCATTGTGGTTTACCTGATTGTCGACTATACCCGCCTTCTGACTGTTCGCGCGTTGGCAACCTAGTTGCCTATCTTTTTTAGAGACATACACAAGTGACTGCGGGGGTATACCGTGGTACCTAGGATAAACATCGAGCCATGCTTTGCAGAGTATACGTGGAGGGTGCTTCCTTGTTCGAGTTTCACTTGCACCAGTAAGTTGCTCTAGTGTCGGTTGTTGTAACTGTTCTTCCAACTAGTATAGTGTTTGCTTGTTTTATCTTGTAGGGACTTTTTTTTCCCCCTAGTGTGTGTTGTTTTTGAATGAATAGAAAGCCCTAGTGTGTCTTTGATATTCTCACACAGTGGAGGATCATGAGCTCCGCCGGTCACGAAGGCTGCTTGGCCTGCCACCGGTTACATTGGAGCAACCCTCGCCACCACTAAGGCGAAAGCTATACCAACAAGGGTCTTTTGAAGCGATCAAGTCACAAGAAACTGTGCCCGACCAACATCCGGAGGAACCAACTATTTCAGACCTTGGAGCATAATCTCTCGGTCCACCCAAAACTCCAACCACTGATCTTTCGGTGCCCATCATCGTACAGATTTATCCTTACGGGCACTAGACAGTGTCATATGCAACAATGGAAACAAATGCTGCCACTTCTTCTGGGGATTCTTCTATTCCCACTACGGCTGTCACCATAGGGGGTGTTCCACCTACTAACCCACCGTCGCCAGTCCGAGCCACCATGGTCTTGACTGCCTCTACCTCGAGCAGTGGTTTGATCCTGTCTTTGGCGGTGACCACTGCTCATTTCACACAGAGTGCGATAGGTCCTCCGTTCTCATACGGGATGCCTAGCTCAGGTACAAGCCCTATACTATCCTACTCCATTTTATAGACTTTAGGTCTGGGGGGAAGGGATCTCTAATGCTCCTCTGCAAGGAACCATGGGGGGCACTTCAGCTCCCTTTAACGCTTTCCCTTACGGGGGAGGTCATATACCTCCTTCGTCCCCTTCGCTTGGCGGTACCCACCAACAATCTGCTAGGTCAAACACACACCATAGTTGATTTGGAGTAGGGAGTCAAGGACCACCTTCTCATAATATGCCGGTAGGGTCGACACCTTTTTCTTTGTTTGGTGCGTTTGGTAACAACGCTTTCTCGTCAGCTGCTTTCCCGACTGGGGGCAACCCCGGTTATGGCCAATCTAATCCTATGCAGGGTACTATTCCTGCACAGGGGGCAAACCCAGGAACTTCTTTCACATCAGTACCTTGGAATTCTTAGCAAGGATCAGTTCCCTCGTCAGGAATGCCGATCTGGGGCAATTATTTTCACAACCAATGGAACCTCGGTCAAGGTGCAGTACTTATGCCCATGGGATCAGAATGGGGCAACCCTACCCAAAGTCCTCCGAATGTAATGCACGCCCAATCATCTACGTCCTATTTCAGGAATCAGTCGACGATGTCTCCTCAAACGCAAATTCTGTACGTTGGTCATGGCCATGGTTTTTACCAGAACCTCGACCAACAACCCAACTTTTCCTGGCAACCTGGTGCCAGTCAAACTCCAGGCCCCTTTTTCCATGGTTATCACCAACAAGCCAAACTACCTTTCCTGGCAAACTTGCATTTGTCAGACTTAACAAGGTTGTTGAACGACCTTATCTATCATGATCCGCATTGGCCCCCTATGCCGAAAAAGTTGCCTTCGGATATACCAAAGTTCGATGCCAAGCCTAACGAAGATCCAGGTGATCATGTGACTACTTTCCACCTTTGGTGCTCATCTAATTCATTGAAAGACGACTCCATAAAATTGCGACTGTTTCAACGTACTCTCATTGGGAGTGCTGCGAAATGGTACATTGAGCTCGACCGCTCAAGATACTCTTCCTTTGGCGAATTGACAATGGCTTTCCTAAACCATTTCCAATTACCTGTGAGATACAACGCTGGCACAAAATTGTTGGCCAATTTCGAACTGACGAAAACGGACCATATCTCTGATCACATCCGAGAGTGGAGACGCTGGAAGAGTTTGATTAAGGTGCCAGTCCCACCAACATTCCTGCTAGAGTGGTTCCTTAAGTCTTTGGTCCCACAATTATCCAAAGACATCGCAACGTCATGAGTGTTTTCCAAAGAAGATGCAATCATGAGAGCTCAACAGCTTGAGCTAATCTATCCTCAGTCTGGTCTACTATACGAGATCTTGCCAGATGTGCCANGGTATTGTTGGTTCAACACAAACAAAGCCCGCTGAACAACTGACGAAACAATTGCAACAATTGTCTATCCAGCATACAACGACCAACCATAATACTATTCCGGTTGCTCCCCCTACCCAAACGTCAGATGTACATAGTGTGCAATCGACAAATCTGAAGGCCACCCAACAACCTGATGGAAAGAAAAAACAATGTAAGAAGGGTAAGGGGGATAAGAAACCCACTAATAATGCTGGTGGGGGCAACACCAAAAAAAGGAAGTCGAGGTATCCGTGTAATCTGTGTGCGGAAGACCACCCGACTCACCAATGCCCTCGGCTTGCAGAGGCACAAAAGTTATTATCATAGCAACAACCGGCTGTGTTAACAAACTCTTTTCAACATGGCCAAAATCTAACTCAAGCCTCTACAAGTGCGGAAGGGGGCAGCCAAGGACCCCCTCCGTCTTCAAACAATCCTGCATTCGCGAATGTGTATATGATGAAAGGTGATGCCTATATATCGACTGGAGCACATGATTACAGCAAGCCAAGCACCTCTAAGAAAGGTAAAGAAGTTGAAACCCCATCTCTTCCTCTCCAGATCAAGAAGACGTTGGGTGAAACCATGACACACATCCCAAAAGGTGCGTTTAAGAAAGCTTCTCACAACCCAAACGCAAGGGCCACCCATAACTACTCTGTGGTGGAGGATTTGTCTCAAACCCCTTGTGCGATGTCTAGTTTGGAAGTCCTCCAAAGCTGCCCTTCCCAGAGAAAGGCTTTGTTAGCTGCTTTAGGATCCGCCGAGACTTGTAATCCGGGTACGATCATGCTTGATACGACCGACTTAAAACCTTGTCTCCCTTACCACGTAGAGTTCCAGATAGTAGTGGCTTACACCACAAAAACTTTTAATCGAAACATTTTCCGCACAGTGGTTGATGAGGGCGCCTCAACATGTGTAATGTCTTTGGCGTGTTGGAAGGCCATTGGCCAGCCCGTTTCGTCTTCGTCACCTACTCTTCTTACTGCTTTCGACAGTCATTCGTTCCAACCACATGACATTATCCCCTCTTTTCCCGTGCAGTTAGGAGGGAAAACCGTGTGTGTCGAGGTTGAAGTGGTCAATGCATATCTCGACTACAATCTCTTGTTAGGAAGGAGTTGGACCTATACTATGCAAGCAATAGTCGTTACAGTTTTTCAGGTCTTGTTGTTTCTACACGAGGGCCAGATTATGACCATTGATCAATTATCTTTCTCCCATCCTGACCCTTCATTGGGGGCATCCGCGGTCCCAATTATTGACAATCCTCAACCCGACGTCGTCAACATAGGGGTTGGTTTGTGCCCACCTTTCATGGTCACTTTTGATTACCCACCTCCTAAGGGCGATGTTAAGTTCATATCTGACCACCATAAGGTTGAGGTGTTCCAAGTTTCGTCGTTTTGCATGACTTACTTCAATGATCCGTGGATTCTTCCTCCCCCATCGGCCATGATGGAATAGACAGGGCACCATGGTATGTGCATGCCCTTGTCCATGACAGAAGTAGCGTACTCTTTAGTCCAGCAAGCTTCTTCTGAACCCAATCCAACTCCCGCAGATCCGTTTCTAGAGCCTATATGGGCTCAAGGTTCCCTTGCTGATACAGATTCTTTAGACTTAGTCTTGCCCTCATACGAAGCAATCATGGAAGCAATGACTAGTCTGGAAAAACCCTGGGACGATCTCCATCATAGATCTTATTTCCTCCCAAAGTTAAGCAGAATTGAGGCAGGTGAATTCACCTTGGCTATGACTGGAGATAGGTCTTGTCCTATTAATCCTTTGGCTACACATGTTGTTTATGCTGAGGGTAATATGGAAACCATCGCTGAAACTATACCTATAAACATCTCTAGAACCCCTGGCATCGTGGAGAATGTTTTTGTCGGAGCTGACTGCTCCTCCGAAGAGATTCAAATCTACATAGATTTATTTAAGGAATTCTGCGACGTTTTTGCTTGGTCTTACGAAGAAATGTCAGGCATCGATCCATAAATTGTTAAACACGAAATAACGACTTATCCTAACGCTAAGTCGGTTCGGCAGAAGCTTCGTCCAGTTAATCCTAAGAAAGCAACGACTATTAAGGCCAAAGTGGAGAAACTGCTCAAGGAAGGTTTTATCTACCCCGTCCATTTGACCCAATGGGTGTCAAACCCCGTGCCGATTAACAAAAAACAGGGTACGATTCACGTTTGTACAGAATTCCATGATTTGATCAAGGCCTGTCCAAAAGATAATTTTCCCACACCATTTATTGACCATATAGTCGATGAATGCGCAGGTTGCGAGGCCTTTTCTTTCATGGATGTTTTTTCGGGATATAATCAGATACAAATAAAACCCGAAGACTAACACAAAACAACATTCATTTGTCCATGGGGTACATTCACGTATCGTAAGATGCCATTTGGTCTGAAAAATGCTGGCGCTACCTTTCAACGGTCCATGTCTTTTGCTTTCCATGATCTCAAACATATCGTCGAGGCCTACTTAGATGATTTACCATCACACTCTCTTAAGAGAACTGATCATCCCACACACCTCCGACTTATCTTTGAGCGATGTCGCTACTTTCAGATTCTCTTGAATCCCAACAAATGCAGTTTTTGCGTGACGTCGGGCCGTCTCTTAGGTTTCATAGTTTCAACAACAAGGATCATGGTCGATCCTCTCAAGGTTGAGGCAATAGTTCAGTTGTCTCCCCAATGTACAATCCTTCAGCTTCAGAGTCTACAGGGAAAAGCGAACTTTTTGCGGCGTTTCATTGCAAACTATGTTGAGATTACAAAGGGATTTATGCGCTTACTGAAGAAAGACGTTCCTTTTCATTGGGACGATGCCGCTCAACACTCCTTTGAAGCGTTAAAACATGCCCTCACGATTTCCCCTCTGCTTCAACCACCCAATTATAACAAAGATTTCTTATTATACTTGGTTGCAACAGAGTCAACCATCGACATGGTCTTAGTTTAGGAGGATGATTTGCTCTTAGAATATGTGATTTATTACCTGAGCCGAGGCCTGGTTGGATCGGAACTCAATTATTCTCATATTGAAAAACTTGCGTTGGCAACAGTCCATGTTGTCCAACGTTACCGTCATTATGTTTTGTTTCACAAGACCATCGTCATTGCCGTTGTGAATCCATTTCAATACGTGTTGACACAATGGGTAATCGGCAGAAATATCAGTAGATGGATAGTCGTCCTCCAGGAATTTGACTTAGATTTTGTTTCGGAGAAATCCAAAAAGTCACTAGTCTTTGCGGAACTTATCTCGGAACTTCCGGTCGAGTCAGGTGATGTTATGTCTGAAGAATCCCCTATTCAAGGAGATATGTTTTTGATAACATCTTCAGACCCCTGGTATGGAGATATACTTGTCTATCTCGAGACTTTTATGTGCTCCGCCTCCGCTTCTCATGATAATCATTGCCATATGTGTCATTAGGCCAAGAACTATCTCATCCTCGAGGACACTCTCTATCGTCGAGGTGTAGATTGCATCCTTCGTCGGTGCCTCACTCATGAAGAAGCGGAAATCGTGCTTAACGATTGCCATACTGGAGCATGTGATGGTCATTTGTCTGGGTTGGCAACAGTCCAAAAGATTTTACGAGCTGGTTACTTCTGGTCGACACTAATTAGAGATTGTATCGCATCAGTCAAGAAGTGCCACCCATGTCAGATCTTCTCTCAGAAGATGAGGGCACATCTTGCTCCCATGTTTCCTGTCATCACAATTGGTCCCTTCACCAAGTGGGGGATTGATTGCACTACATGCAACCCTCCTTCAGCAAGGGGGCACCATTATATTATTGTAGCCGTCGACTACTTCACAAAGTGGGTTGAAGCTATGCCAATGTTTAAAGATGATGGAGAGACTGCATCTCTCTTTTTGTTTAACCAAATTTTAGCAAGGTTCGACGTCCCAAGAGAGATTGTCACTGACAACGACAGTCACTTTCAGAACCAAATGATGACTGAATTAACATCAAAGCTTGGGTTGAGGCAAGCACATTCGTCACCCTACTACCCTCAAGAGAATGGTCAAGTGGAAGCTGTCAATAAATCTCTTAAGACCATCCTACAACAAACGATCAATTCGGCCAATTCAAATTGGCATTTGATGTTGTACTCGGCATTATGGGCCTACCGAATGTCTGTTAAGACTGCAACCGGTTTCTCACCTTTTCAACTCGTTTACGGGCTGGAAGCCCTCTTTCCCATAGAATGCCAGATCCCATATTTAAAGTTGGCAGTACAGTTATTGCCAGACACTTCACCGCTTGAAGAACGTTTATTATATCTCGAGCAGCTCAATGAACAATGTCATGATGTCGCCTTAGCTAACAAAGATCACAAACAAAAAGTCAAATGTCAATATAATCGGTTCGTTCGTCCTCAGATTTTCTCGGAAGGCGACCTTGTCATGGTCTATGACCAAGATA
>SNQJ01S0040900.1:0-18138 GCA_010110895.2 Picea sitchensis
TATATATAGTCATAACAAGCAAAAACAACCTATTCTTATTTCACCTTCATCATTAATCCCCCCTCAACCCTGAAAAAATATAAACCACCCTTATCTATCCCCCTCAAACATGTACCTTCAAGGTGTTAGAACAGGAACATGGAATCTCCATATTTTATCTATTGTCCTCTTCCTGAAAAATATGACATTCAACTAATGTGTCATTTCCACTTTTCATTAGTGATTTTTGTTTAAAAAAAATGACAATGTTACCAAGAACTGGAACTGATCTTCAAAAATTTTAAAAATGAAACAATTACCAATATCAAAAGAGGAATTAACAACTTTGCAAATAACTCTCAAACAGAGTGTTGGTGCCAATATCAAAAGAGAAATTAACAATTCTGCAAATATTTCTCAAACAGAGCCCTATGCAAGTAAAACAATGAAAATAGCCCTATGTTACTTTTTTAACTAAGCTCTAAGACCAAATTGGATGAAGTAAAAAATAATTATGACTGCATTGCCAATTCAGAATATTAGTGGAGGATAATAATGATAGAAATAATATTTATGTTGTAATTTTGATTAATACAAAATTAGACAAATAAAAACTCATGAAACTTGACAACACAATTCACATATGGAATCTCCTTTTTGTTGGGACCAACGCTCGATGCATTTCCTATCATGAGCATATCGTGGAGCGACAAACACACATTTTGGATCAAAAAATTAATGATAAAATACATACTTGACACCCATAAACCATTCATTCAACAAAGATGACAAAATATAAACCACCCTTATCTATCCCCCTTAACCTTGTACCTTCAAGGTGCCATAACATGAACATGGAATCTCTATATTTCCTTTACTATCCTCTTCCTGACAAATATGACATTCATCTAGTGTGGAATCTCCACTTTCCATTAGTGATTTTTGTTTAAAAACCCTTAACTCGGCCTAAACCCTTAATCCATAACCTTAAACCTCTAACCTCTACTCCCTAAAACCCCGTTAACCTTTAAATCCCTTAGGACCTAAACTCCCTATACCTACCTTAACCCATAAACCCTTAACCACTAAGCCCTAATTTGTCCTTATTAACCCTTAAACCGATAAAATATTAACCCCTAACCCCTTACACCCTGTACCCCTTAACCACTAAACCATACCCTAAACCCTAATTAAAATATACATCTTATGTCTACTTCCTCTCTTCTTAACTTACTCTCAATTTGTTCATGTGTATGTAGATATATCCATAAAGAAAAAAGAATACATTATTTTCTTCTACATTTAACATATAAACATTTACAAAAACAATTTGCAATATAAAGACATATAATGAATAACTTACCAAGGGATGATATTCATGCCCGCCTTCAAGGTGTCCATACTCACTACAATGTTTTTTAGTTGTTTTTATTAAAAATATCCTTCTATTATAGCCCATGCACTTTTTACAAGGGAAATAACATTTTCAATCACCCAAAGCCTCGACCAATGCACATCTCAAGTCTCAGCCTTGTCCTCCTAGAGGAATGTTATGTAACATTTTTCCTTACCAAACTTTTAGTGATGAATATCTTAAAAAATTAACCTCAATACTTTAACTATTTGTAATGCAACTAACAAAATATGTTATTTTTTGTATTCTGACCTAAAAATATCCCTTATAACCTCTCCAAACCATCGCTAGTATAACAACAACATCAAATGTATTTAATATTACTAACTTTTTAAATTATATATCGCACTTTCGTCAGACTTCTGACAGATGTTGACCAGAGAGGCGTTGCTTAACGAACAAAAATATTGACTTCGTCAAATGTTGGTAAATACAACATTAAACTGGTCAACCATTGAATATCTGATGATTGTTGACCTGGTCAACTGTCAGATATTTTATGATAGTATCTTTCCTCAGATAGTCGACGAACGTCAGGGCTTAAAAAAAATACAAAAAATGCAAGTAAATCTAACAGTCGACCGATTTTATCCATACTGTAGAAGTACGACGCTGGTTTTTCCACCCATATGTAGTAGTGTCCACCAAATAGGTTTAGTGTTTTTGTAGGTTCGAATCTCATGTTTGATAATCTGAGGATCTATGCCAAGAATTTCCTCATATGGCCAAGCGAAAACATCATGGAATTCCTTAAGAAGTTCCATATACTAACAAATTTCAACTTGAGAGCAATCTACCCTGATAAAAACATTCTCCACAAGTTTTGGGGTTTTAGAAATGTTGATTGGAATAGTCTTCGATATATTTTCCATATTCCCCTTGGCATAGACACCATGCTTTACTAAGGGTTTGACTGTCTGACCAACATTCCTACTCTTGGTTGACATAAATTCTCCACCTTCCACAAAACTAATCTCAGGGAGGAAATACGATCGGTGATGCATATCCTCCCATGGAATTTTTTATCCAGTCATTGCCTCTGTAATAGATTCATATGAAGGAAATATGATACCCATAAAATCTCAAGAAGTTGAATAATTATGAGCCCATATGGGCTCCAAAAACGAATCGTCCTCTTCTATCCATGGAGGAGTTTGATCATAGTCTATAGTGGCTTTCTAGATAGCTTGATAAGCTATCTCATCTATGGACAATGGCATAACCATCTCGACATGTGCACGACCTTCTACTGATTATTAAGGTGAGGGACAAACCCATGGATCTTGTAGATATGATGTTCTGAAAGAAGAAAATATTGTAACAAAGGCTGAAGAACTTGACTCTTGATAACTGACCAGGGTGGCATGAATATAAGACATTTGTGTCGAGAAATTAAAGGTACCCATAAGTGAAGGACACATTCCAACATTGATACTCTCAGTTATCGACTGAGATTTTTCAATCCAGAGAACCATTGATCATGGTTTTGTCACAGAGCTAGAGTGGTTAAAATCATCTAATTGATAGTTACAATCCTCCCCTCATGGGGAAAACATAAAAATCTAAATATCGATGAGATGATGACCATCATCGCATAAGTCCAACTCCTTCCCAATAACATATTATAGTTGAATGATGCATCGAATACCTCTACTTCAATGGAAACAAACTTTCCTCCTAACTGCACAAGAAAAGAGGAAATAATCCCATGCGGTCTAAATGATTGTCTATCAAATGTGGTTAAAAAAGTTGGGGAAGGTGCGAGCTCTGGATAGTCGATATATTTCTAACAGGAAAAAGACATGACACACTTTGAAGATCCCTTGTCAACATTGATCCTCATGATCATGTGTTTTGTGTATACAACATCAATCTGGAAGGATACATGACAAGGAAGGAAAGGCTTCACATCAGCAATGTCAAAATTCATAGTGAGTTGGATGGAAGCATCTTCTTCTCCAATTGCAGATAACAATGTGGTGCATTGCGCATGGAGACTTTGAAGAATTTATAAACCAGACATAGCACATGGTTTTTGAGCTAAATCCTCAATAATGGAACAGTTGGGTGCAACTTTAGAATTAGGTTTGTACAATTCTCTTTTATACACACCTTTCGGTATGGGCGTCATCATTTCCTTTTTAGATTTCTCTATATAGAGAGCCCCCTAAGGATTTGAAGTTTCTTTATCTTTTTTTGTTGACTCTAGATTACTATAATCACAAGACCTGGTCTACAATTCTACCTCCTCTACTTTTGTATGGTTTACCATATTAATAAACAAAAAATGATCCATCTGGAAAAGGTGCACTGTAAGTCCCCTCTTGCGGATTGGTAGTGGGAGAGCCAACATGCATATTTTTTCCTTGCAAAGACAGATTTTTCAATACAACAAGATGTTGTTGTTGTTGTTTTTACAACTTTATTAGATGTTGATATTCTTCTATATATGAGCATTGATGAGTAAGGTGATCATACCCACAAAGATTTCATTGGAATTTCACATTTCCCTTTTCATTCTTTCCCCCCTAAACATTTTTATTATCCTTTTTATCATTCCCCCCACTACCCTTTTTTCCCTTGCCTTTCTTTTTCTTTCTAGGCTGCTAAGGATCCTTTTGAGTCTTTGATTTCACATTGTGTACATCCTTGGAATAGGTGGTGGGGGTGGTTGAGACAAGGGCCAGACCAGTTGTAGTTTGTTGTATAGAAAACTACTATGTCTGTTTAGAGACCAGATGTAACACACCCAACCCCTTAATTGCCCTTTTAAGGGATGGGGCATCAAAATTTCATTTTCCTTAATTAATCAAATCATGTTTATGGGATCTCTATCACATTCTATTCACCAAGAAATTTCAACCATTGTCGCCATCATCGAATCCGAGGTCAGGATTGGGAGATATATCCTTCCAAAGATCTTCGTGTGTTAATAGTCAAGGGCCACGTGGCATCCACATGGGCCCGAATCATAAGAATCATCCTGAGTTACCTGAATTCACAGAGCTTCACGTGCTCCTAAATCTATGGCAGAGGTCCATCCACCATTAATCTGACAATTGATCTTCTTCCACATTAAGGAAAATTCAGCGTTCGACGTTGAACGCCCCTTTTTATATCTATGCACGAAACCTCTAGAGTTTTGAACTCTCGAACTCCCAGAGTCCCGAAATCACGTCACATGGCTCCAACCTTTGGCTCGTCTACAACACTACACCCCAAATCCTCTGTATTCCCAAAGTCCCTAAGTCCTGGATAAGAGGGATCTTGAAGGATATGAGGATCAATGGTTTAGGTCACTTCAAAAAATTCTACATTCGAGATATTTGGTGGTGAAACACCTTCATTCTCCCGAAGCAGTCTACGTCGGGCTGACTACCTCGTAGATCTGATGGTTGGGATAGGTCACATGCATCCTCAGATCTATGGCTTAGATTAACTCTGGGCTTCGGGACTTCATAGGGTTCATCTCCTCTACGACGAACACTCCAAACTCATTAGACTCATGAAGTTTGAAGGACTCGAGGGGTTAACCCCTGTGTTCCTTCTCCAGATCCAATGATCATGAAGGACTTTTTCTCCTCTGGAACAAATCCCATTTGCTCATATTCCAAACAAGGGACTCCTCCCTTTCAATAACTAGATATCTCTATCCTTCTTGAGCTTCATTAGCTTTAAAAGACTTAGGCTTTGGTATGCACCTTGTGCTCACTCCCTTGAAATCCTTTCAAAACTTCACCAAGTGTTGGCCTTATGTATGCTTTGTATGGGTCTCTCCTTCGAGCTTAACATACCCCTTTTTCCATGAGACTCAAAACAACTAGAAGTGTCGACATGCATACATGAAACTGTGCCCAAGGTCGATGAAATATCAATTCATTTTCTTTAACTTGAGCCCCTACATGGATCGATCATTTACATGTACAAACCATGTTTAAAACCATATAGTTCCTTACTTTCTTAAATACACAATCAAGCAAAGATAAAGGGACATAGTATAATCATCAAGCAACATGCACCTCCCTGGAATATTCACATGATATGAAACTTTAATTTACAATTATAGTTCAATTACACAGGGTATGAGAATACTTATCCATTACAACTTGAAACCAACTAACTGAGCGTGGGTGTTTTCCTTTCTACCCAACCATAGGATCAGAGGAATTCATTCTTATCACTCTGGCCACCCCCGTGCCAAGCCATGATATCAATAGGGAACCTTTGCAGCCTCTCAGAGGCTCTCTCTCTGTCACAACATCTATGAGGTTTATTAGATGCTCCCTCAACATCAAGCTCGCGATATTCTGCTTAGGTCATGTCTTCTACATATCCTCCATCACACATTCTTCCTCAGGTGCATCTCTTTTCTAGCTTATTCCTTCTGTCAGAAGGAAACTCGGGTCAACCCAGGTCTACAGGGCCCCGCGGTACTTCAGGCTGACATTATTTAGCCAGAACATGCTTCCATTCATGGGGGTGGTTGATGGTTGAACCACCGGTCCTTTATTGATTAATTGATTCCTCCTTGGGATCGAGAGGAGGTTTATTATTCCCTAATCAAGGGGAAATTTGGGGTCATTTTACCTAATGAACCCTTTCTATAGATTTCCCTTTCTTTCCTCTAGTGATATCATGGCCAATCCTTCAAGGCTTCACCCACACAATCAATTATTGTCAATTAAAACAATAATACATTTACATTGTTCCCATGCCATAACATGGTGATCATAATTATTGATTAATTACAAATTGGGAGAAAAAGGGGTGTTACAATTCCCTCCCCCTTAAAAAGGAACATTGTCCTTGATGTTCTTTCTCTGTAACACCTGCCATGCCTCCCTCATTTAGCTGCTTCATAAGTCTTAACCATCTTTTTTGGTCAATTCTTTTTTAAACTCTTGGCCTTATTCACATATCTTCACTAATTCTTGGACAAAAAGAACATTAATCACAGTTTCATGCAAAAACATATTATTGTTGTTTAAAATTCAAGAGGAAAAAATTCACAATGTAGCACAATACTTATCTGTGCAGTTTGTGGATTTGTATCCACATGGTTGTCTTGTTTTCTTGGCTCACTATTTTTCCTAGACATACCCACTGTGTCCATGATTCCAATCAATAGTGTATGGGAATTTTCAAAGTCTCCTCTTCCTTGTGGTCACTCACCCTCCAGGCCCAGACTTAGGAATCCCCTTCTCTGCTATACAGTTCTTTGGGTGATCCATCTTTCCTTGCCAATGATTTCTCGCACAAGAAGAGTTCTAAAGACTTCATTGAGCCTTACAGTTGAGGCATTCATCAGACTTGCTCTGCCAAGGTGTCCCTCTAGCTTGTGTTACCACAACACAACATGTTCTAGGGCGATCATGTCTTACCACAGGGTTCTCATGTCCCAATAGTAGCATATTTCACAATTTCCGGATTGAAAGATTTAATCTATCCTCCCTAGACAAATATTTTTCATCTCACCTGTATCATAGGTATATTAAATTATGATAAATTATCATCAATTTAAAATTCAGAATTTTCTTGCAAATTTGTTACCCATAGATTTCCACATTCCCCATTTATTTTCAGATCTATTCTGCACATGAACCAGATTCAAAAGTATGGTACTTTCCTTCCCATATAATTTTATCTCAACATGAAATTGGTCTTTCTTATGGTCTTACAACACTACCATATCCAAGACCCCCCCCGTTTTTTTTTACCTGCAACTTCAACATTTTTCAACCACACAAATTGTTAGTTTTCATGCACATTATATTTTCAAACAATGCATACTAATAGTCCAAGTCATTTTCATCTATTCAAGGGTACAAAGCAAGAAGGAAATATTGTTATTTATGTAATCATCCTTTCAACATACTAAACTTTCCAAATACAATTCAAATATCAAATGAATTTAATCAATGTTCCAATACTCATGACCACATTCATACCCAATGCACCCTTGCAAGGATGAAGTTAAACCATGCTAGATTATTCCTCAACCCAACAAAATTAAAAACTAGACTCCCAGATCGCCCACAAAACCAATCACAGTACGAGTTTACACAAAATTCATGCGTGGGTTCCTTGCAGGTTCACTCATCGATCATCCACATATCGACAGTTCTAAGTGATTGCAGAACCTCAATGTGATTGTGGTTTATCAGAGAGTTCAATCTCCACAATCTGAAAAGTGCTCACCCCAACTCTTTTAATCTTGGTCATTGATCACCCACCCCAATGAGATAAATGGTGCTGGTTGATTGTGGACCGTGAACTAGCATGCTTGTTAATTTCGCCTTCACGCTCCGAAATGATTCCTGACCGTTGATCTAATTGAATGACTAGTGTTTGATCCATTAACTTTAGTGGATCTCTAATTTGATATGATAAATGAGATCGATTTTCCCTCCGATGAATGACTCACATTCATCTCCTATGCCAGGTTCTTGATTAACTTGATTCAATCCGGGTTTTTCTTCTGCGATCTTCACAATCTCGATCTATAGTTGATCGAAGGGATTTCTACAATATTGCACTTGCGGTCTATCTAAAGGAGAATTCTAATCTTGATTTGGGAACAAAAATATTTTATTTGTATAACATACATGAATTCTTAAACACACAAAGATTAATTCATACACACATAAATTCGATGATAAAGAAACCAAATGATTTTATTCATCTGCAATTCAATTACATTTCTCAGAGCTCTACAAGATCGATCTTCAACTTTCCTCTAGCTTCTCTCCAGTGATTTCTCTCAGGCTCTTCTGACTAACTTCCTATTACAATTCTCATCAAATTTAAGCTCTGATCACTCCTAATCCCTACAAATTCTCTCATTTTCTATAATTGAAAAACAAACCAAACTTCCTAACCACTAATATTCTCAATGCCTTCTAGAGGCTAAAGAGAATCAATTACAAATAAATGAAAATTTAGGGAACCAACTCTCTTAGTAAAGTTTTTGACCCATTCAGTCAAAATAGATCAATTTTGTTTGGATTCTCCTGCATCATTCATTATTGCACCAAGACCGTGCTTCCTGCTACAGGCTAGTCATGATCCCAAATCAACACATATGAAACTATAAGTTTATTTGACTGCACCCAAGCATTCTTCCTTCCTTATTAACCAGGGTGCCAACACTCATGGCCACCCAAATTTTATTTTCTTTAACACCTATACAATGTAAGTAAAATATTGGAAGGCCCTTCTTCCTCAATGGAAAATCCATTGTGTGCCCTTTATGCAAACATGCATTTCCCCAAAGCAATTCCATGCAGTGTGATAACTACAAGAACCTTTATTCCCAATCTCCCTATATTGGTCATTCTACCCATGGTTCTCTTTACTCATGCACTTTATTGCAAGGATCATAACCCATCCTTGACTAGAACTTCCTCTACTTGAGGTTTTCCATCATTGGCAACTGTCTTTCTTAACAACTCTAATTTCTTTCTACACACGTCATACATCATGATTACATTAATTTTCATGTAAAGTAAAAATGTATGTATCATTTCAACAAAACATTTTCATATATGTTCTAGCATATCCTTATGTACTTTATCACACTATCCTTAATGTTTCCATGAATGAAACACAAACAATTTTCAATTGTTTCTACAGTCATACAACCATAATCACTATAATGTCAAAACATTTACCTGTACTAGTAAATCAATCTCTCATACTAGAGAAATACAATAAACAAGGAAGAAGTCAAGGAACTCTTCCTTGGTCCAACTCCTTCTACATAGCCCCGGGCTTTCAGTCCAGCTGAGTTACTTTACAAGGCCTCACTACCTTTACTTTACATGGCTCAAACAAGCCCATTCATTCAAACTTACTTGTCTATTTATTTCCTTTCTCCATTTCTACTCGTTTCCATAGTTGTTCTTTTAATCCTACGACTCTGTTAAACAATTTAGAGTTCTTAGGGTGAGAAAAGTGTTCCTCCTTTTCTCCTTCTTTGCTTATGCAATCTACTTCTTATTGTGATATTCTTTCTCTTTTCCTTGAGCATCCTTGGTTAGGATCACCCTAACTCTTAGGATACAACATCATGATTTAGTAGAAAACCTTTTGTTCATAGTGAATCATGACCATGTGCATGTTGCACATTACCATTCAATTGTCAGAATGGTCTACATTAGTTTGTTAGTTTTCCACTCATATATTTTGTTTTAGAATGTAATCCAAGATTCTTATATAAATAGGCTTGTAGCCCACACTAACACATATGACCAAATTTTCCATGGATTTTCGTTGCTATTTCCACACATATCCATCACACTTTCCACTAAATAAAATACTATCTTTCATCGCTATATCCACGAACCAGGTATTCGTGGAAACAACGATGAAATTATCCCTCCACGTGTCATCACCATCAAGATAGGTTTACCTTATAAAGTGTGGCAATTGCAATGAAAGTTCGTTGCAACAAGGACGAATAACCGTGCCAAAGTAAAAAAAATTACCAACAAATTATGACACAGATGCCATACATGAAACGAAAAAGTGTGGAAAGTTGCAACGAAAATTCGTGGCAATAGAGATGAAAAGGTTTGGCAAAGAAAAAAGTTACGACGCAAATGCTATATGTGCGACGCAAAACTGTGACAATGTGCGACGAACTTTCATCGATATTTCCATGCTTAATAAAACAAATTCATTGCCTTATGACGAACTATCGTCGATATTGCCACGCTTCCTTTATGAGAAGCTGGATGTTGGGATTTGTGAATGGCCCATACTCAATATTTTCATGTGTGATTGACCCTTCAAAGGGTTTCTTATGTGAGAAGGGCTTATCCGAGGGGGTTTTGGGACTTATTAGGTGTCTTTATTAGTGGACCAAAAGGGAAACCCAAGGAACCTTGGGATGAAGGGGAATATAAAATACATTCCCTTGAATGAATGGTTTTAATTGAGATATTGGGGCTTTGAACTAGAGGTCAATTTTTTTTTGGTAGGGGTATCCCAAGGGGACAATATGGGAGATGTGTTTTTTTTAAATCTATCACTATGCTTGTGAGAGTGGGCTAACCCTTTACTTATCCACTTCAATGCACTCACAACCATTAATCGATATTAATATAGTCTGGTCAAAATAATTACCTTGAATATCAAATTTAACCTATTAATGTGAAGGGATAATCACAACATGAGGTTAAAGGCATTCACACCCTTTCAACAACTATGTTTGTAGATTTTTGGATGATGAACTTGTAGCCTTGTGGTTGAGTCATTCCCTTACCAAAAAAATGAAGGTTACTCACACTCATATGAATGAAAGAAATCAAAGTAAACAATCTACTTAAACATAAATGTGCACTTAAATAAATCAAAGTAATGCCTACTTAAAATTAAATAGTCTACTATGCATTGTATGTGCAGATTGTGCTTCTTTCAATATTGATCATGTAAGTAAACAATCATTGCAGTAAAATAAAGAACAAAAACTAGATTACTGGTGCTTAAACATAAATAATTGTAACATTCAAATGAAGTAGGATAACACATAGATCTAACAGATTCCACACAAAACCACAAAAAAACTATATCATAAGCCGACAACACCTAACCAGAAGAGCGGGCCCAACTCCCCAATTAGGGATGTGATGAACTAACTTCCACAAAAACTCAGAAACTTAGAAGAAACTCGATTTTCATTAAATAAAATGAGATTACATAGGTTGCAGTCTTGATACAGGACAACTCCTAGCTAGCTAACTGACTGGATAATCCCTTCTCTATCTCTGTTCGGCCTTTTATACAATTCATGGAGAACAGTGTCCCAAGATTAGGGTAACAACTCTTCCTAAAAATACACAAAGGTTGAACCAATTAACATAACCTAATGTTGGACCATTTAACCATTCCTCTTTTGCAACTTCAACCCACGGACTGCACTGCATCCTTGATTGCATCATCTTGCCAGACTGTGTTTGCTTTGTTCTTGCGAGATTTCAGAGATTAGTGATTCTCTTTGGTAAACCGCCAACCAATCTCTAACGTTTTTGAACTAGTACACACAATGACATAAAATAGGTGCATTCTTACCCTTGTGGTTACACACATATCCCCCAAACTTTAGTCATGTTATCATCCTCATGTAGGCCTTCGCTTTCATAGATATGGGTTGGAACCTTGACACTGGGCCTAAAGTTCTGCTATGTCATATGCCTCAGCCATATCTATCCCTGGAAACTTATATCCCCCAGTCAATATTATATCCTTCCACCATTCTCTCTAGACCTTGTAATTAGGTTGATATTGATCAAGTGGCATCCATATGATGGGGAATGAAAATATCAAATCTAGTCATCAAACCCCACAAAACCTCATACATGCTATATACATGGATATTCTTTCCATGGCTCTACAAAAATTGGGAGCCCCAAATGCTTCCCATTCCCTGACAGTAGGTGGTGATAAGGCCCATCTCTGGTCACAGTTTTCAAGTACCTCTTCCTTGCAATAGGTCAACTATTTTATGCAAATATCAACACACCATTTCTATGTAGTTTCCATACTATGTGGCCAATTGGGAATATGTCTGAAATAGTTATGTTTGTTGATTATCTATTCAACTTGAAAGTTCTCCATTCTAACCTGAAGGGGTATGTGTACCTGATTTTCCTCGAAAGAATCAAGTGCCTTCTTCCACTTCACCTAGTTAATGGTGTAGGAAAGAAAGGCCCTAAATTGGACATCTCCCACATAAGGAACTAGATTGATTTTTTTATCATCTCTTAGTAGGTAGTTGTGCATGTACAGTTCAAACATGAGATGTTGTGTGAGTATGTCATAACTTTTCAAGCTCCTAAGAAACTCCATGGGGTCTTTAATATTATAAACCATCTCCTGGTGAATACATTCTAGACAGAAAAATAAATATTGTTCATGAAGGAATAATGCATAGCTAAGAGAAGGGGAGCGACACAATACTACCTGTTGGGTGATATCAGACATCTCCCACTTGTCATCTCCTAACCTATGTATCTGTGCCTCCAGCTTTGTAATCTTTTCCTTCTATTTCTTGTGCTTTTTCTTTTCTTCTTTCAACTTTTCCTTATATTCAACAATGACTCTACTAGCCTGCTCCCTTATGTATTTCAACGTCCTTAGGTGCACTGAAGAAGGGAAAACTCCTGTCTGAAATTGGGCTACAGTTTTCTTCCACTTTTGTATCTCGGATTTCAACAAAAATACCTGAGCTTCAGTTGTATCTATCATCAACTCAGCTTGAGTAGATGTTGTTACTGTGGAAGTGTGAAAAATAGGATCAATCTGAGTGGTTGTTAATACTGTAGAGGTGTGCAAGACAGGCTCGGTCTGAGTAGCTACTATATGCAACACCAACTCCGTTTGAGTAGTTGTTGTTACTCTGGGAGTATTGACAGTTTGAGTCGCTGCCGATACTATGGGAGTATCGACAGTTTGGGTAGCTTCCGAAATAGTCTCCTTGACATTTCTCCCCACTGATTCCTTGGAAATTCTTTTGTATCTTCATGCTCATTTCTTCAGGAGAAGAACCTACTTCTTTATCTTAGCATTCTCAATCCTGAATTGCAGACTTTCTCTAAAGGCCATCCTATAACGGTCCTGAATAGGGGTTCTTCAGCCTCTATGCCTGGCTCTTGTTTAACTCACACTTTTCCTAGAGTAGAAGAACCCAACTCTGGTTCAGGGTTTTCAGGAGAAAGATGCTATGACACTGGTTCTTGTGTAACAACGTCAGTCATTTCTTTCTCACAAACTAGAGTAGCTACTGTGTCTTCAAAAATAGGGTTTTCAAGAAAGGCTTGTTCTGACACTGGTTCTTGTGTTACATCGTCAGTCATTACCCTCTCACTGATGGGAGGAGTAGCTGAACCATCTTCACAGATAGGAAATTCAGAATGTTCTGGCGATGGTTCTTGTGTAACAACATTAGTTACCTCTTATCCATAGATTGGAGGAGTAGCAACATTCCTCTCCTGCTCATCAGACGAAGGGGTATCAACATCCATCTCATGACCATCTACGGGCGAAATAGCAACGTATCTTTCTTGTTCATCTGCTGAGGGAGTAGAAAAATATATTTCTTGTTCATCTGTTGAGGGAGTAGAAACATCTCTTTCTTGTTCAGGAAAATGGTTTGGAGGAATAAAACCCTCTGCTTCCTCTTCTTCTGAATCTAGGCTAATGACCTGCCTCATTCCCCCAACTTCTCTAACTTCCACTGATGGTTTCCTTGTTTCCTCATCTTCATCCAAGGTAGATTCCTATGTATCAAAACCCATTCTCTGCCCTTCTAAAATAGTTTCGGTATCCTTTTATAACTTGCTAATCCCATCTCTCTTTGCTAGGGTTTCTGCTACTTCTGGGATAAGTTCTGCCAATTCCTCTTCTGAGAGTCTTATGAACTGCGACCAACTCACATGGATTTTCTCTAATGCATGCACAACTAGAATCTTAACAAGTCCATGATTTGTGAGGGTTTTGAGTGGTTGGCGTGAGCACTGAGCTACTTGCACCATCCGCTGAACGTTATTACACAGAAAATAGGGCATGTTTATGCGTTGTTGGAAATGCAGAGATGTGAGAAATCTGAGATGATATGTAAATGGTACAGGGGATACCTTCACATGTCACATACCTTATGATGAATAGTGCTAACTTGGCCCATGGATGCAGTAGAGAAGTCTGTCCGTATCCTTTCGCTTTCTACTTTACTTATTTACCTTCACGCAAAAACAACTCTGGAAATTCCGGGAATGGTGTTTTCTGGACAAACCATTGCTGAATGGATATTGGAAACCCACTAGATACTAAAATGGTTTCCTCCATGAATCTAATTTTTAATCCATGGACTATGGAGGAGTGTCCATCCAAATTTTGGGCGAATTCTACTATAATGTTTGCATCGAATCCCTATAACCTCTCAAAATACATGTCCCAACCTGCATTCTGGAAAATTTTCCAGAATTCCATATTTCGATGGACCTGTGTAGTATTTGTTGGCTCATACCTTACTTCTCCAACCCCCATTCTATTCCATCGACTATGCCTGCTCAAGTAGTACCAACGACTAGTTCAGGAGAAACGACAAGCAAAACAGTTTTGCTAAAAATGTGTTGTGGAAAGAGTCGTGGATTTTTTTTTATTTTAAAAAATTAAATGATGTGGCAGGTAAGTAATGATGAAGATATGACAGTGAATTTAATATCTTGTTGGATGATCAATATTTTGGTGGGTGTGTCCAATACCTATGCGTACAATGACATCGAAAAGTTTTAAGTAATGATTGCAAAATCGTGTGATTAAAGAGGGTAATGATGACTCTTTGGGAAAAGACATAAAATCTCCCCCAAACTTAAAGTTAAGACTGTCCTCAAGCATGAATGCCTATGCTATGTGTAATATTACCTAAATCCATTAAAGTTGGTTGAGGACGTACCTGGTGACTCACATGTTATGGAGAAGCATCATCGTAGGAATAACATTGTCTGTAGTCGCAAAATATGACGTCTATTCGAGCGACGACATCAGAAGTGGTGGCAGCTGAAATATAGGTATCCATATTGGTGAGAGTGTAGAAAAGTAACTACAACCATAGTAGAAACATTAGGAGTAGCGAAAACCAGAGAGTAGTGGCGACTAGAGTAGTGGCAACCAAAGAGTAGCAGTGACTGGAGTGGTAGCACCTCGGAGTAACGACATCTGGTACATCGACGATTTTAAAGTAACGAGAACTGGAGTAGTAGTGACTGGAGTAGTGGAAACTAGAGTAGAGGAAACAACAGTAAAAACATCTCATACAGTGGCGATTTTGAAGTAGCGGCACCCGGAGTAGTGACAACTAGAGTAGCGACAACTGCAGTAACAACATCTTATACAACGACAATTTTGAAGTAACGACACCCAGAGTAGCAAAAGCCTGAGTAGAGGAAACATGTGTAGTGACAGTTGCAGTAACAACATATCATAGAGCAGTGATTTTTAAGTAACGACACCTGGAGTAGCGACAACTACAATAACGACACCTGGAGTAGCGATAGTTGCAGTAACGACATCTCGTACATCGATGATTTTGAAGTAATGACACCAGAGTACCAAATTGGGTCCACTTGTTGATCTAGTGGCACTTGGTGAACCAATCACACATTTTCCCCATTGTCAAATTGGCGAGATGGAATTTTATCTCGATTGTGTGAATATTTATGCTTACTTTGAGTTCATTGACATAGTAGATGCAAAATATCCATACCTAGTATTGTAATGGATTGATTGGGAATTTGATAATGATTTCATTTGTTAAGAAGGGTTATTGGATGGTATATCCATTATATCTAATGTAGGGAAATACATTTTTTAAATAGATAGAACAAGTATTGGATGACTAGGAGAGTTGGAAGACTACATTAATCTCACCATAGGATAGTTGGAAGACTATATTAATCCAACTGCTAGTGGAAAGTTGAGTTGGACAACAATATTCTCCTATGTCATTTATTCCAAAGTGTCCATTACTGTTGGGGCGCCTAGGGAGTATGAGAATTCATTGACACAAATATGCACACTACCAAATTCCATTAAGTGGATTCATCTAGAGATTAAAGATCCACTAGTGTTTAATGGAACAACTAATGTTTAGTGTTCAAGTATTATCTTCTGGACCAATCCTTCAAGTTGTCCATTGATAATTTAGTGTTCAAGTATTTGGTTAACAATAAAATGTTGGAAGGTTGATTCTATCGATGTTTTCTACTATTTTAGGAGTTTTATTTTGAAGTGGTGGTTAAACTAGGTAGATGAAATGTGGGACCTAATCACCTCTCGAAAATCCACAATTGGAACAATGTTGGGATAGCTCATAAAGTGTTGAATGTAGATATCTTTTGCATGGAAGTAGTACTTTAATTCTTCACTAATATTTCCAAATTCAAATATAAATCTACATGCACTAGAAGAATATGGTGATAGTAAAAATTGATAGCTCATAATTAAGGATACAAATTATTAGTTAATCATACGGTAATTGCACACATTAACAATGCATGGTATTCTTGACTACTATGTGTTAGATCATGAATGATAGGTGGTGCTCTAGGAATCCCATGATGGACATAGAAACATACATTATAGTGAGAAGAAAAACTATCACAACATACATTACAATGAGACATGTTGGATGCAAGTATCATTCAATTCAAGGCTAGAGTGCACTCTCCACTCCATTATTCATATTATTATCTTCATTCACTCCTATCAGTACATATTATCCCTTTATCTTCTATCATTTGTTTACTTAGGGTTCATATATGTGTGTGTGTGTGGTTAAGACTTTGTACTAAAAATCTGTTATAGTTGTATTGGTCAATGTAAGAATACAAAAAAAGGTTTTTCCGACAGTCTATGATTCATACTTTGTTAAAACAATTGATGCTTGTCTACAAAAAATGCAATTCTATCCTTTCATGAGGATTATGAACTTTTACTAGTATAAAGCCTACTTTAAAAAACATGTCAAAACCCTTACCTTATCATTGTCCTTTCGCCAGATCCATTAGCCCATACAACTTGATAAGAGTTGTCCACGAGACGAATTTCCATCACCAAGACCTGCATGAATCATAAAAGACAAATTCTTTATATGAGTAAATAATATATAAGCAAATAAACATGCATTTAGTTATGTAAAATACTCTAGAACAAACTTAAGTGGTCGCATACCTTAATGAGCTTCTCTTTGTTTCGAGAATAGGTTATTCTCTACTGAACAGGGCCAACCACGTGAAGGTGGAAGCTCATATTTCCCCTCCCCCCCCTCACATCGCTCTCAATTCCCCATACCCAACAAATGATTTTCTTTATACAAAAAACATATAGACATTCATTCATAACTAGGATAGTCATCAAAACATATGAACATATAAGAATTGAAGCATATGAACATATAAACATTGATAAACATCCAAATACGAGTCATGAATTTATACATCTAATTTTTCTTTGATTTATGTTTTTTTACATTCATAAAATTGACAATTGGGGTATCATAATCATCCAAGGAAATTGTATTTTGTGTGCCCTGTCCTTCTATTGTTTGTGTTTCCATGTGCTCATGTACCATACTTTTGGTACGTCACTGAGAAGGGCGTCGAGGCATCTATTCAGGGTCGTGAACTGCAACGATGAAAATGATCATATCGATATGTTGAAATATAATTGAAATAACTAATTCATTATTTTGATTAACATTACACTATTGCTCTTTACCTATCTGTGTAGTTGTGATAGTTGGTGCATTAATTTCTTGTCCACTTGGTTCCTCTCCCATTTCACCCTTCTGAGCTACATGCTCTTCAATTTTGAGAAGATAATATATAATATACGTCGGGAAATAAATATCTACAATCACAGTAAATATTTATAATTTTGAAGCATACATACCAGAATGGGTACTTTGCTCTCCACTATCATTGGACATGTGCACCCTTGTATGATGTGGTGTCTGTTGAATACCGCTATATTCACTGTTGCGGTAGCACTGTTGCTTGAAAACAAACATAAATACTTAGTTAAGGGTGATATAATAAAATATGAATAGATTTTACAATGACGAGCAACTGCGGTTTCCATATTCATTTGAATTACCTGCGTGGTTGGGGAGATAGGAGTCTGGCCCAAGATTTTTCTATATTCAATCACACTTTTAAAACCATGCTTGTAACCAAGATTTAGGTCCT
>SNQJ01S0040900.1:27862-45744 GCA_010110895.2 Picea sitchensis
GAAACATCAACAAATTGAAATTAACACTAATTAATGGGACAAAATGAAATTAATACTAATGAAATTAACCAAAGATTTATATAATATGTCATACATAAATAATTTGTGTACCTTGATGATTTCTAATATATTCCAACTTCCATTGGTGAGGTGTCATTCTTCATGGTTTTCTTCCATTTTCTTCTTTACCATTGAATTTTGCTTTGTCTGTAGTTCGATAACTATGGTTTTTAGGCAAAAAGTGTCTATACTCATCAAACACTTCCTTTCCTAAACTCCTTGAATGACGAGATTTTATCCTCAGACCACAAAATGGGAATGCAAATTTACCCTTTATTTGAAGACCTACAAGATATATGAATTAATGTAGCATCAAATTAGAGTTACAATTTAAAATAATGCATGGTATTTTCAATATATATATATATATATATAATATTAAATCACAAAATAAAGTAAAAATATACCACAAAAATGTGTTAACCCGGCAGCATCATGAATTGTCCATGATAGTATTCCATGGATTTGAAATCATGTTTTCCCTATTGGTCTAGAGATGTCATACATAGTGATGCCAGCCCATAACTTCAACAACTCATCGATAAGAGGCTCAATATATACATTCATATCTTTAACTTGGTAGCTACCTAATTGGTTCAACATATAGCGTGATTAATTATACTTATCTAGATTTCGTTATATATAAAAGAAATAATTACCATGCACGAAACAAAGAAATGAAATATTTTGTCATATTTAAAGAAAATAAAAGATAATTAAATACCTGGAACAATCATCGCCAACATTGTGTGCTCTCTCTTGATCGACATCCAAGGAGGAAGGTTATTTTTTATAACAAAAATAGGACACACTGAGTATGTAGAACGAAGCTCTCCAAATGGATTGATAGCATCAACTACCAACAAAATTCTAACATTACGAGGTTCTTCTTCAAAAATTGGTCACTTTTCTTCGATGTACTTCAATGCAGAACCATCTATAGTCATTCGAAGAACATCATCTTGACTTCTTTTCTTTGCATGGAAATCCATAAAATATTCTATACTTTGGCACCTAATGATCCAGATCGATATCAGTGGCCACCCACCTTTTCCAACTGGCTCAAAACAGTTTTCTGGCAACTTTGGTAATTTACTATTTTTAGCAGTTTTCACTTTCGGGGCCATTTTGAGGGCCTAAATGAAGGTTTTTCAGGATCGAGCTTCTCAATGATGACCTACATCATGATTTAGGCCCCAAAATGAATATCCTCTATGATACCTTTCCAACGGTCTATCATACGCCTAAAACGGAGATCGTATGAAAAAGTTATGACCCCAGGAAGTTAATGTACTAACTTACCCAAACGGGGCCCACATGACTTTTGGCGCTTCATCTCCTAGGGCTAGGTTTTTGGTTGCCTAGGGTTTGGGGAATTTTTGTTTATTTTAAAATTCCTTGAGAGCCTCATTGTAATCATATTCTTACGAATGAGTGCAACCGTCACATCTCTTCTCAGAGATAAGCCGCCACCATTCCAGCAAGCTTGTTTCCACTGCATTTTACAATTTCAGATTATTTTATTAATGAATAGAAAACCAGTTTTAATGTATCTCTATTATTTTGTGTTAAGACTCTGTTAATAATATGTATTCATTTTGTTCTACTCATAAAATCTGGATCAGTGGTATTAGAGTGGTCTTCTCCTTGTCGTCTTAATGCATGTCCCCAACGAGGTCAGAGTACAAAGAGTTGGGTCTTGAGCTTGTTTCTCTTAAGGAAAAAATCTTTGGCATGCCCAAGCGACCTCTAATGGAAGGAGAAAAGAAATATGATGGGACAAGAGATCCTTTCAAAATGTTGATTGAGGAATCCCTCACGCAATAGAGGAATGAGAGGATGGATAGTTTCGCGCAAATCCTTCGGCGGCTACCAACAGGCGAGGCATCTTCTTCAAGCAGAGGCGCCACCCCCTTCAAGGTACAAATAAACTTTGATATTCCTATATTTGAAGGTCAGATAGATGCAGATGTTGTAGACAAGTGGTTGAATCTACTAGAAGGGTATTTTTTTGTCCATAACTTCTGAAATAGAGAAAATATTACTTTTGCGCTCCTCAAAGCCGTCCCCCATGTCAAATATTGGTGGGAAACATTCTGTGAGAAAAAGGAAACAAAGGAACCCTCATTATTTACATTCATAGCCACCTGGGATTCCTTCAGGGATGCTATTAAGAAACAATACTACCCTTTCGTAAGTTATGATGACTTATATACCAAATGGACCACACTGCGGCAAGAAAGAGACCAAGCAGTGCAAGATTTCACAAATATCTTCCATACCTTGTGCACCAAGTTGGGTATCAAATATTCATAGTGACATATGGTGCTCAAGTATCGCGGTGATCTACATAGATACATCCAGACCAAAATGGAATTTCTAAACATCTCATCCTTGGGCGCGGCCTATCGATATGCTATCAAAATCGAGTAGAAGCTCAAACAAAACATGCGACAATTTGGGCCTGGGAACCCCTCACAACAAAAGCCAGGAAAGGATGGCCCCAACCCATAGAACAAAGGACAGAGAAAAGATGAATAGTATAAGGACAACCAGTCCAAGCCGCAAGCAAATAATGATACTAGAAAGACAAAGAAATATACCAGGAAGTGGTGCGACTTCCATAAGATCCCTTGGCATAACAATGTTGATTGTCGCTCAAAGCAGTTGTTGGTGGTCGAAGTGAAAGCCTTTGAATCAGATGCGGATTCAGACTCTGAGCTAGAAATATAAAGGGAAAGATGGATCATTGACATGGAACCCAGTGCCACCATTGCTACCACCAAGCTCCAGCATGGTGAACCAGACAAGCCAAAAGAAGGAGAGCGCCTCTTCTATTCGCAAATGTGGGTAAAAGGTACCCTGCTGCACTTCATCGTTGATAGTGGTGGCCAGAAGAACCTCATCTCTATAGAGGTCTTCAAGAAGCTGCCCCTGCCCATAATTCCTCACCCACAACCCTACACCTTTGGATGGCTCCACCAAGGAAGTGATCTTCGCATCAGCCAAAAATGTCGACTGTCATACAACATCAATCCCTTCAAAGACAAGGTATTGTGTGATGTTATTTTGGGACAACCTTATTTATGGAAATTTCATGTTGTATATGAATCTATGCCTCATAGTGTTATTATTACTTTGAATAGGAAATTGTATAGGATAACTGAGGTAGTCCCACCTAGTGTTATTTCCTTGATCTTTTCTAAGCAATGCAGGAAGGTCATCTCTCAGTCGGGGAAGTTTGTCTTCTTTGTGATTCACTCTCAGAATAAGTGAAATATCACAGCCACATCCAAGGTCTCTGTGGCTGACCTCTCCACATAGCAGAAGCAAGTATATAAGGTCATGTAAGAATACTTGGATATATTCTCCTCACCTACCTGGGTACCTCTACACTGCCAGGTCAAGCACCCCATCTATCTAACCCCCAGTGCACTGCTGCACAATGGGCCAGTATATCATCTATCTCTGTTAGAGAATGAGGAGATCAAGTGACAAATACAAGAACTATTCCACAAAGGGAACATTCATCCGATCTCATCACCTTGTGGGAGCCCAATCATGCTGGTACAGAAGAAAGATGGAACCCGACGACTCTGCATTGATTACCAGGCTCTAAATAAAATCATAGTCAGAAACCGATACCCGATTCCATGAATCAACGACCTCCTTGATAAACACATGAGGGATAAATACTTCATTAAGATTTATCTGAAGTCTGGCTACCACCAGATCCCGATAGAACAAACATATGTATGGAATATCGCCTTCAAGTCAAAGGAAGGCCTTTTTGAATGGTTGGTCATTCCCTTTGGTTTCACAAATGCTATGACCAATTTCATGAGGATGATGGACAATATCCTCCAACCATTCACCAATAATTTTTTAGTGGTGTATCTAGATGAAATTCTCATTTACAACAAGACTTGGGCCGAACACTTGCAGCATATTCAATAGGTTCTACACACCCTGTGGCTGCACAAGCTATACGCCAACTTGGAAAAATGCTCCTTCGGCATGGACAGGGTCCATTACCTGGGCTACATCATTGTTCATCATGGTGTACATGTGGATCCAGCCAAGATCCAAGTCATCTGTGACATGCCATCCCCAACCACACTCACTGAGCTTCAGAGCTTCTTGGGCCTTGTCAATTTCTACTGCAGGTTTGTGTTGGGATTCTCCCATATTGCATGGGCCCTCATCCAAATCACCAAGGGTGGTGGTAAGGAAAAAATTGGGTGGGGACGGTCCCAACAACAAGCATTCGATTATTTGAAGCAACACTTGTGCTCATCCCCAGTACTTTCACTACCAAACCTACAACATCCCTTTGAGATCGAGACAGATGCTAAAGACTATATTGTGAGCATCGTTCTCACTCAGTACGACCACCCCGTGGCCTATCATAGTGAGACACTATCCTATGTTGTCCGTAAGTACCCTACTTACGACAAAGAAATGTACTCCATTGTGCAAGGCTACCACCAGGGGAGACATTATATTCTTGGGAAGGAGACAGTCATCCACACTGATCATAAGCCGTTGCAGTTTATGCAGACACAAGGAAAATTGCAGAATGAACACCATCAAAAGTGGTCCACATACTTGCAACAATTCCACCTCAACATCAAGTATAAAACATGAATCACCAATCGCATCGTCGATTGCCTCAGCAGAACACCAGTCGCGGCACCCACCATGGTGCTGGAATCTTGCGGTCATGAGACCTCTAGATGACCCCAACTCTATAAGACAGACCCAGACTTTGCCACCACCTACCAAATGTTGGGTGCAAACATAGTTGTCGATAATTTCTCTCTTCAGGATGGGTTGTTGTGTCGTCTGGGCCATATTTGTGTTCCATCAAGTGAGTGAGTGAATATTATCTAGGAATCCCACTACAATCGGTTGGTAGGACACTTCGGCATCAAAAAGACATTGGTGATGCTACCGAAACATTTCTACTGGCCGAAACTCCGACAGGAGGTCAGCAGGTATATCATATCCTGCACGGCCTGCCCTATTGCCAAACCAACCACTAATAATTAGGGCCTATACACCCCTCCTCCTACTCCTGACAGGCCATGGGAATCCATCTCAATGGACTACATGTCGATCCTTCCATCCACCAAGCGGGGAAATGACTGTGTTTTTGTGGTTGTTGACTGCTTTTCTAAGATGGCGATTCTGGTTGCCTGCAAAAAGAGAATCATAGTAGAGGCCATTGCCAAGATCTTATTTGAACTGGTCTAGGTATATTTTGGACTCTGACAAACCATTGTCTCAGATATGGACAGTCTATTTCTCATTACATTCTGGTCAAGCCTCTGGTCACTGCTGGACACCAAGCTATTCAAATCCACATCCTTCCACCTCCAGACAGATGGCTAAGCAGAGGTCGTAAATAGAATGGTTGTGCATATCCTTCATATGTATAATTCAAAGAACCCTCACACATGGGATGAGATCCTTCCCTATGTCCAACATAGCTACAACCGATCCCTACATAGCTCAACCGACTACAGCCCATTTCAGGTGGGGTTGGGATTCCAACCATTGGGTTCCATAGATGTTGCACTTCCCCTTGTAGTCACCTCGACCAAATAATATCCTATTCCAACTGAAGCTAACAAAGCCACCCAGTTCATTGAGTGGATCCAACACATCCACCAATAGGTTTAGGATATCCTACAGAATTCCAATGACAAGTACAAACAACGCCATGATCAACATTGGGTGCCACATAAGGTTCTGGTGGGAGACAAATTTTGGTTGCACTTGCAGAAATAATTCGTTATAGGACCCCATCGGAAGAGTTTCCCACTCTATTATGGGCCATACGCCATCACCAAGGCCATGGGGGATAATTCTTTTGAGCTCAACATTCCTCCTTTCCTTGTCCTGCACCCAGTGTTCAATGTGGATCTCCTTCGCCCTTATTTACCACCATTATTGGACACCTCAGACGTTGCATAATAGCTGACACCAACAGATATCAACCCCAACTATATCTAACAGGAATCCAGCAATCATATTGTGGACACACAAATAAAGGGAACTTGACAACAAAGAATCCAACTTTATCGATTTGTCAAAGCAGGGCAGCTCCTGCACCAAGGCAAGTGGCTCACCCAAGGCCAAATTCAGCAGAAATTTCCTCATCTGATGGGGTAACTCAACGCAATGGAGACAATTTCTTCCTAAGGAGGGAGGATTGATCCATATGAATATTGGTGGCCACCCACCTTTTCCAACTGGCTCAAAACAATTTTCTCACAATTTTGGCAATTTACTATTTTTAGCAACTTCCGGGGCCATTTTGTGGGCCTAAATGAAGGTTTTTTAGGATGGAGCTTCTCAATGATAGCCTAGGACATGATTGAGGCCCAAAAATTAATTTCCTCGATGATACCTTTCGAATGGGCTATCATACACCTAAAACAAAGATCGTATGCAAAAGTTACAACCTCGGGAAGTTAATGTACTAACTTACCCAAACGGGGCCCACATGACTTTTGGTGCTTCATCTCCTAGGGTTAGGTTTTTGGATGTCTAGGGTTTTTGGGATTCCTATTTATTGAAAAAGGCCTTGAGAGCCTCATTATAATCATCTTCTTGCGAATGAGCACAGTCGTCACATCTCTTCTCAGAGATAAGCCACCACCATTCCAACAAGCTTGTTTCTGTTGCATTTTACAGTTTCAGCTTATTTTATTAATGAATAGAAAATTAGTTTTAATGTATCTTTGTTATTTTGTGTTAAGAATCTATTAACATAAAGGACAGAGAAAATATGGATAGTATTGAGACAAGCAGTCCAAGACACAAGCAAAGAAGGACACTGGAAGGACAAAGAAAGATACCAGGAAGTGGTGCGACTTCCAGAAGAGCCCTTGGCATAACACTGCTTATTGCCACTCAAAGAAATTGCTGGTCGCTGAAGTGAAAGCCTATGAATCATATGCAGATTTAGACTCTGAGCCAGAAATAGAAAGGGGAAGAGGGATCATTGACATGGAACCCAATGCCAGTGTTGCTACCACCAAGCTCCAGCCTGGTGAACCAGACGAGCCAGAAGAAGGAGAGCACCTCTTCCATTCACAAATGTGGATAAAAGGAACCCCACTGCACTTCATCGTTGATAGTGATAGCTATAAGAACCTCATCTCTACAAAGGTCATCAAGTAGATGACCCTGCCCATAACACCTCACCCACAACCCTACAACATTTGATGGCTCTACTAAGGAAGCGATCTCCGCGTCATCCAACAGTGTCGACTGTCATACGACATCAAGCCCTTCAAAGATGAGGTATTGTGTGATGTTTCTCCTCTCGAAGTTTGTGATGTTATTTTGGGACAACCTTATTTATGGAAACGTCATGCTGTATATGAATCTAGGCCTCATAGTGTTATTATTACTTTGAATAGGAAATTGTACAGGATACCTGAGGCAGTCCCACCTAGTGCTATTTCCTTGATCTATGTTAAGTAATGTAGGAAGGTCATCTCTCAGACGAGGAAGTTTGTCTTCTTTGTGATTCGCTCTTAGAAGAAGTAAAAGATCACAACCACATCCAGGGTCTCTGCATCCGACCTCTCCACACAGTAGAAGCAAGTAGATAAGGTCGTTGAAGAATACTCAGATATCTTCTCCTCACCTATCGGGGTACCTCTGCACTGCTAGGTCAAGCACCCCATTGATCTGACCCCCAGTGCACTGCTGCGCAATGGGCCATTATATCATATCTCTCTGTAAGAGAATGAGGAGATCAAGTGACAAATACAAGAACTACTCCAAAAAGGGCACATCCGTCCGATCTCATCACCTTGCAGGAGCCCAATCGTGCTGGTAGAGAAGAAAGATGGAACCTAGCGACTCTGCATTGATTACCAAGGTCTGAATAAAATCACAGTCAGAAACCAATACCTGATTCCTCGAATCGACGACCTCCTTGATCAACTCATAGGGGATAAATACTTCAGTAAGATTGATCTGAAGTTTGGCTATCACCAGGTCCCAATAGAACAGACAGATGTATGGAAGACCGCCTTCAAGTCAAAGGAAGGCCTTTATGAATGGTTGTCCATGCCCTTTGGTTTGAAAAATGCTATGGCCACTTTCATGAGGATGATGGACGATATCCTCTGACCATTCACCAATAATTTTGTAGTGGTGTATCTGGATGACATTCTCATTTACAACAAGACTTGGGCCAAACACTTGCAGCATATTCAGTAGTTTCTACACACCCTGCGATAGCACAAGCTATATGCCAATTTGGAAAAATGCTTCTTCAACATGGACATGGTCCATTACCTAGGCTACATCATTGATCAACATGGTGTACATGTGGATCCATCCAAGATCCAAGTCATCTATGACTGGCCAGCCCTAACCACACTCACTGAGCTTCGGAGCTTCTTGGGCCTTTCCAGTTTCTACTGCAGGTTTGTGTTGGGATTCTCCCATATTGCATGGGCCCTCAGCTAAATCACTAGGGGTGGTGGTAAGGAAAAATTTTGGTGGGGATGGTCCTAAAAACAAGAATTTTATTATTTGAACAACTTCTTGTGCTCATCCCCAATACTTTCACTACCAGACCTACAAAATCCCTCTGAGATCGAGACAGATGCTTCAGATTATGTTGTGGGTGCCATTCTCACTCAGCAAGGCCACCTCATGGCCTATCATAGTGAGACACTATCTGATGTTGTTCATAAGTACCCTACTTACGATAAATAAATGTACTCCATTGTGAAAGCCTCCCGCCAATGGAGACATTACATTCTTGGGAAGTAGACAATCATCCACACTGATCATAATCCACTGAAGTTTATGTAGACACAAGGAAAATTGCAGAATGACTGCCATCAAAAGTGGTCCACATACTTGCAACAATTCCACCTCAACATGAAGTATAACATAGGAAGCACCAATCATGTCGTCGATTTCCTCAGCAGACCACCAGTCATGACACTCACCACGGTGCTAGAATCTTGCATCCATGAGACCTCTCGATGGATCCAACTCTATGAGACAGACCCAAACTTCACCACCACCTACCAAATGTTGTGTGCAAACATAGTTGTCGATAATTTCTATCTTCAGGATGGGTTGTTGTGTCATCTAGGCCATATTTGTGTTCCATCAAGTGAGTGAGCGAAGCTGATTTGGGAAGCCCACTATGGTTAAGTGGTAGGACACTTCGGCATTGAAACAATAGTGGCGATGCTACAAAAACATTTCTACTGGCCGAAACTTTGACAGGAATTCAGCAAGTATATCAGTTCCTACACCGCCTGCACTATTACCAAACCAACCACTAAGAAACAGGGCATGTACACCCCTCTTCCTACTCCTGAAAGGCCATGGGAATCCATCTCAATGGACTACATGTTGGGCCTCCTGTCCACCAAGCAGGGAAATGACTGTGTTTTTGTGGTTGTTGACCGCTTTTCTAAGATGGCAATTCTGGTTGCCTACAAGAAGAGCATCATAACAGTGGCCACTGTAAAGATCTTCTTTGAATGGGTTTGGGTACATTTTGGACTCCCACAAACCATTGTCTTATATAGGGACAGTCTATTTCTCAGCACATTTTGGTCAAGCCTCTGGTCACTGCTGGACACCAAGACAACCAAATCCACAACCTTACACTCCTAGACAGATGGCCAAACAGAGGTTGTAAATTGAATGGTTGTGCATATCCTTCGCATGTATAATTCAAAGCACCCTTGCACATGGGATGATATCCTCCCCTATGTCTAGAATAGCTACAACCAAGACCTGCATAGCTCAACCAGCCACAACCCCTTTCAGGTGGGGTTGGGATTCCAACCATTGGGTCCCATAGATGTTGCACTTCCCCTTGCGGTCACCTTGACCGAATCATCTCATGTTCCAACTGAAGCTGACAAAGCCACCCGGTTCATTGAGAGGATCCATAACATCCATCAATAGGTTTAGGATATCCCATAGAAGTCCAATGACAAGTACAAACAATGCCATGATCAACATTGGGTGCCACATAAATTTCAGGTGGGAGACAAAGTTTGGTTGCACTTGGAAAAATAACGCCTTACAATACCCCATTGGAATCTTCGCCCAATCCATTATGGGTCGTACACCATCATTAAGGTTTTGGGGGATAATTCTTTTGAGCTCAACATTCCTCCTTTCCTTGGCCTTCACCCAGTGTTCAGTGTGGATCTCCTTCACCCTTATTTCCCACCATTATTGGACACCTCAGACGTAGGAGAACAATTGACACCAGCAGAGCTCAACCCCGACTGCATCTAACAGGAATTCAATGATAATATTGTGGACACACAAATCAAGGGAAATCGACAACAAAGGATCCATCTTTATTGAGTCGTCAAAGCAGGGCAACTCTTGCACCAAGGCAAGTGGCTCACTCGGGGCCAAATTCAACAGAAATTTCCTCATCTGATGGGGGAACTCAAAGAAATGGAGACCATTGCTTCCAAAGGAGGGAGGATTTATCTATATGGATATCATTGGCCACCCACCTTTTCCAACTGCTCAAAACAGTTTTCTGGAAATTTTGGCAATTTACTTTTTTTAGCAGTTTTCACTTCCGGGCCATTTTGATGGCCTAAATGAAGGTTTTTCGGGATCGATATTCTCAATAATATAATACAATATGATTGAGGCCCAAAAATGAATCTCATCTATGATACCTTTCCAACAGGCTATCATATTCCTAAAACGGAGATTGTATGCAAAAGTTACGACCCCGGGAAGTTAATCTACTAACTTACCCAAACAGGGCCCACATGACTTTTGGAGCTTCATCTCCTAGGGTTAGGTTTTTGGATGTATACTATTTTTGGCATTCCTGTTTATTGTAAAATTCCTTGAGAGCCTCATTGTAATCATATTCTTTTGAATGAGCACAACCACCACATCTCTTCTCAGAGATAAGCTGCCACCATTCCAGCAAGCTTGTTTTCGCTGCATTTTATAGTTTCAACTTATTTTATTAATGAATAGAAAACCAGTTTTACTGTATCTTTTTTATTTTGTGTTAATTATCTGTTAATAATCTATATTCATTTTGTTCTGATCATAAAATCTGGATCAGTGGTATCAAAGCAGTATGCTCCTTGTCATCTTAATGCATGTCCCCAACGAGGTCAAAGTACAAAGAGTTGGGTCTTGAGATTGTTTCTCTTGAGGAAAAAAGCTCTCACACGCCCAAGCGACCTCTAATGGAAGGAGAAAATAAAGATGGTAGGACAGGAGATCCTTTCAAACTATTGATTGAGGAAGCGCTCACACAATATAGGAACAAGATGATGGATATTTTCATGCAAATCCTTCGGCGGCTACCAACAAGTGAGGCATCTTCTTCGAGCGGAGTCGCCACCCCCATCAAGGTACAAATAAACTTTGATATTCCTATATTTGAAGGTCATATAGATGCAGATGCTGTATACAAGTGGTTGAATCTACTAGAAGGGTATTTTTCTGTCCATAACTTCTCAAATAGAGAAAAGATTACTTTTGCGCTCCTCAATGTCGTCCCCCATGTCAAAGATTGGTGGGAAACCTTCTCTGAGAAAAAGGAAACAGAGGAACCCTCATTATTTAAAGTCACATCCACCTAGGATTTCTTCAGGGATGCTATTAAGGAACAATACTACCCTGTTAGAAGATATGATGACTTATATACCAAATGGACCACACTGCGGCAAGAAAGAGATCAAGCAGTGCCAGATTTCACAAATATCTTCCATACCTCGCGCACCAAGATGGGTATCAAATATTTAGAGTGACATCTGGTGCTCAAGTATCATGGTGCTCTGCATAGATAAATCCATACTGAAATGTAATTTCTAGACATCTCATCCTTGGGCACAACCTACCGATATGCCGTCAAAATCGAGCAGAAGCTCAAACAAAAGACGTGGCAATTTCGGCCTAGGAACCCCTCACAAAAAAATCCAGAAAAGGGCAGCTCCAACCCAAAGAAAAAAGGATATAGAAAATATGGATAGTATCAAGGCAGCCAATCCAAGCCGCAAGCAAATAAGGACACTGGAAAGACAAAGAAAGATACCTGGAACTGGTGAACTTTCATAAGAGCCCTTGGCATAACACTATTGATTGTCTCTCAAAGAAGTCGTTGCTGGCCGAAGTGAAAGCCTCTTAACCAGATAAAAATTTAGACTTTGAGCCAGAACCAGAAAGGGGAAGATGTATCATTGATGTGGAACCCATTGCCACCATTGCTACCACCAAGCTCCAGCCTGGTGAACCAGATGATCCAGAATAAGGAGAGCACCTCTTCCATTTGAAAATGTGGGTAAAAGGCACCCCGCTGCATTTCCATCATTGATAGCGGTAGCCAGAAGAACCTCATCTCTGCAGAGGTCATCAAGCAGCTATCCCTGCCCACAATTCCTCACCCATAACCCTACACCATTGGATGGCTCCGCCAAGGAAGCGATCTCTGCGTCAACCAACAATGTCGACTGCCATATGACATCAAGCCCTTCAAAGATGAGGTATTGTGTGATATTGCTCCTCTCAAAGTTTGTGATGTTCTTTTGGGCCAACCTTATTTATGGAAATGTCATGTTGTATATGAATCTAGGCCTTGTAGTTTTATTATTACTTTGAACAAGAAATTGTACAAGATACCTCAGGCAGTCCCACCTAGTGTTATTTCCTTGATCTCTGCTAAGAAATGCAAGAAGGTCATCTCTCAGATGGGGAAGTTTGTCTTCTTCATGATTCACTCTTAGAATAAGTGAAAGCTCACAGCCACATCTAGGGTCTCTTTGGTTGACCTCCCCACACAATAGAAGTAAGTAGATAAGGTCGTGGAAGAATAATTGGATATCTTCTCCTCACCTACCAGGGTACCTTTGCACTGCCAGGTCAAGCACCCCATCGATTTGACCCCCAATGCACTACTTCCTAATGGGCCAGTATATCGTCGCTCTCTGTTAGAGAATGAGGAGATCAAGTGACAAATCCAAGAACTTCTCCACAAAGGGCACATCTGTCCTATCTCATCACCTTGCAAGAGCCCAATCATGCTGGTACAAAAGAAATATGGAACTTGGCGACTTTGCATTGATTACCAGGCTCTGAATAAAATCACAGTCAAAAATTGGTACCCAATTCCCCAAATCGACAACCTCCTTGATCAAATCATGGGGGATAAATACTTCAATAAGATTGATCTGAAGTCTAGCTACCACCAGATCCCGATAGAATAGATAGATGTATGGAAGACTGCCTTCAAGTCAAAGGAAGGCCTTTTTGAATGGTTGGTCATGCCCTTTGGTTTAACAAATGCTCCGACCACTTTCATGAGGATGATGGATGATGTCCTCCAACCATTCACCAATAATTTTGTAGTGGTGTATCTGGATGACATTCTCATTTACAGCAAGACTTGGGATGATCACTTGCAGCATATTCAACAGGTTTTTCACACCCTACGACAGCACAAGCTATACACCAACTTGGAAAAATTCTCCTTCGGCATGGGCAGGGTGCATTTCCCGGGCTACATCATTGATCATCATGGTGTACTTGTGGATCCAGCCAAGATCCAAGTCATCCATGATTGGCCAGCCCCAACCACACTCAATGAGCTTCAGAGATTCTTGGGCCTTGCCAATTTCTACTGCAGGTTTTTGTTGGGATTCTCCCATATTGCATGGGCCCTCAGCCAAATCACCAGGGGTGGTGGTAAGGAAAAATTTGTGTGGGGTTGGTCCTAACAACAAGCGTTAGATGATTTGAAGCAGTGCTTGTGCTCATCCCCAATACTTTCATTACCAGACATGCAACATCCCTTTGAGATCAAGATAGATGCTTCAGACTATGTTGTGGGTGTCGTTCTCACTCAGCACGACCACCCTGTGGCCTATCATAGTGAGACACTATCCGATGTTGTCCATAAGTACCCTACTTATGACAAAGAAATGTACTCCATTGTGAAAGAATATCGCCAGTGAAGACATTACATTCTTTGGAAGGAGATAGTCATCCACACTAATTGTAAGTCACTGCAGTTTATGCAGACACAAGGAAAATTGCAGAATGACCACCATCAAAAGTGGTCCACATACTTGCAGCAATTCCACCTCAACATGAATTATAAAAGAGGAAGCACCAATCACGTCGTCGATTGCCTCAATAGACCACCAGTCGAGGCACTCACCACGGTGCTAGACTCTTGCGGCCATGAGACCTATCGATGGCCCCAACTCTATGAGACAGACCCGAACTTCGCCACCACCTACCAAATGTTGGGTGCAAACATAGTTGTCGATAATTTTTATCTTCAGGATGGGTTGTTGCATCATCTGGGCCATATCTATGTTCCATCAAGTGAGTGAGAAAATATGATCTGGGAATCCCACTGCAGTCAGGTGGCAAGACACTTCGGTGTTGAAAATAAAGTGGCGATGCTATAGAAACATTTCTACTGGCCGAAACTTTGACAAGAGGTCAGCAAGTATATCAGATCCTGCACTGCCTACGCTAATTCCAAACCAACCACTAAGAAATAGGGCATGCACACCACTCTTCCTACTCCTGACAAGCCATGGGAATCCATCCCAATGGACTACATGTCAGGCCTCTGTTCCACCAAGTGGGGAAATGACTATGTTTTTGTGGTTGTTGACCGCTTTTCTAAGATGGTGATTCTGGTTGCCTGCAAGAAGAGCATCACAGCAGAGGCCATTACCAAGATCTTATTTGAATGGGTTTGGGTACATTTTGGACTCTCACAAACCATTGTCTCAGATAGGGATAGTCTATTTTTTAGCACATTCTGGTCGAGCCTCTGGTCACTGCTGGACACCAAGCCAACCAAATCCATGACCTTCCACCCCTAGACAGATGGCCAAACAAAGGTCGTAAATTGAATGGTTGTGCATATCCTTCGCATGTATAATTAAAAGAAACCTTGCACATTGTATGAGAGCCTCCCCTATGTCTAGCATAGCTACAACCAAGACCTGCATAGGTCAACCAGCCACAACCTCTTTCAGGTGGGGTTGGGATTCCAACCATTGGGTCCCATAGATGTTGCACTTCCCCTTGCGGTCACCTCGATCGAATCATCTCTTGTTCCAACTGAAGCTAACAAAGCCACCCAGTTCATTGAGAAGATCCATAACATCCACCAACAGTTTTAGGATATCCCATAGAAGTCCAATGACAAGTACAAACAGTGCCATGATCAACATCGGGTGCCCCATAAGTTTCAGGTGGGAGACAAAGTTTGGTTGCACTTGGAGAAAAAATGCCTTACAAGACCCCATAGGAAGCTTCACCCACTCCATTATGGGTCGTACACCATCACCAAGTCCATGGGGGATAATTATTTTGAGCTCAACATTCCTCCTTTCCTTGGCCTGCACCCAATGTTCAATGTAGATCTCCTTCACCCTTATTTCCCACCATTATTGGAGACCTCAGACGTAGTAGGAGAGATGACACCAACAGAGCTCAACCTCGACTGCATCCAATAGGAATCCAATTATTATATTGTGGACACACAAATCAAGGTAACTCAACAACAAAGGATCCTTCTTTATCGAGTCGTTAAAGTAGGGCAGCTCCTGCACCAAGGCAAGTGGCTGATCCGGGGCCCAATTCATCAGAAATTTCCTCATCTAATGGGGGAACTCAACGCAATGGAGACCATTGCTTCCTAAGGATGGATTATTGATCCATATGGATATTGGTGTCCACCCACCTTTTCCAACTGGTTCAAAACAGTTTTCTGGCAATTTTGGCAATTTACTATTTTTAGCAGTTTTCACTTTCGGGGCCATTTTGAGGGCCTAAATGAAGGTTTTTTGGGATAGATATTCTCAATGATAGCCAAAAACATGATTGAATCCCCAAAATGAATCTCCTCGATGATACCTTTCCAACGAGCTATCATACGCCTAAAATGAAGATCGTATGCAAAAGTTACGACACCAGGAAGTTAATGTACTAACTTACCCAGACGGGGCCCACATGAGTTTTGGCACTTCATCTCCTAGGGTTAGGTTTTTGGATGTATAGGGTATTTTGAATTCTTGTTTATTGTAAAAGGCCTTGAGAGCCTCATTGTAATCATCTTCTTGTGAATGAGTGCAACCGTCACTTCTCTTCTCAGAGATAAGTCGTCACCATTCCAGCAAGCTTGTTTCCGTTGCATTTTACAGTTTTAACTTATTTTATTAATGAATAGAAAACCAGTTTTACTGTATCTCTGTTATTTTGTGTTAAGAATCTATTAATAATCTGTATTCATTTCGTTCTGCTCATAAAATCTAGATCAATGGTATCAGAGTGGTTTGCTCCTTGTCGTCTTAATTCATGCCCCCAACGAGGTCAGATTAAAAAGAGTTGGGTCTTGAGATTGTTTCTCTTGATGAAAAAAGATATCGCATGCCAAAGCGACCTCTAATGGTAATTGAAAAGAAATATGATGGGATAGGAGATCCCTTCAAACTGTTGATTGAGGAATGCAATGATGGATAGTTTCGCGCAAATCCTTCGGTGACTACCAACTGGCGAGGCATCTTCTTCGAGCAGAGGTGCCACCCCCTTCAAGGTACATATAAACTTTGATATTCCTATATTTGAAGGTCAGATAGACATAGATGTTGTAGACAAGTGGTTGAATCTTCTATAAGGGTATTTTTCTGTCCATAACTTCTCAAATAGAGAAAAGATTACTTTTGCACTCCTCAAAGCCATCCCCAATGTCAAAGATTGGTGGGAAATGTTCTGTGAGCAAAAGGAAACAAAGGAACCCTCATTATTTACAGTCATAGCCACCTAGGATTCCTTCAAGCATGCTATTAAGGAACAATACTACCTTGTCAGAAGTTATGATGACTTATATGCGAAATGGACCACACTGTGGCAAGAAAGAGACCAAGCAGTGCCAGATTTCACAAATATCTTCCATACCTTGCGCACCAAGTTGGGTATCAAAGATTCAGAGCAACATATGGTTCTCAAGTATCGCGGTGCTCTACATAGATACATCTAGACCGAAATGTAATTTCTATACATCTCATCCTTGGACGCGGCCTACCGATATTTTGTCAAAATCGAGCAGAAGCTCAAACAAAAGACGCGACAATTTGGGCCTGGGAACCACTCATAACAAAAGCCAGGAAAGGGCGGCCCCAACCCACGGAAAAAAGAACAAAGAAAATATGGAAAGTATCGAGACAACCAGTCCATGCTGCAAGCAAAGAAGGACACTGGAAAGACAAAGAAATATACTGGGAAGTGGTGCGACTTCCATAAGATCCCTTGGCATAACATTGTTGATTTTCGCTCAAAGTAGTTGTTGGTGGCCGAGGTGAAAGCCTCTGAATCAGATGCGGATTTAGACTCTGAGATAGAAATAAAAAGGGGAAGAGGGATCATTGACGTGGAACCCAGTTCCACTGTTGCTACCGCCAAGCTCCAACCTGGTGAACTAGACGAGCCAAAAGAATGAGAGCGCCTCTTCCATTCGCAAATCTAGGTAAAAGGAACCCCGCTACACTTCATCGTTGATAGCGGTAGCCAGAAGAACCTCATCTCTGTAGAGGTCATCAAGCATCTGGGCCTTCCCACAATGCCTCACCCACAACCCTACACCATTGGATGGCTCCGCCAAGGAAGTGATCTCCTTGTCAGCCAACAATGTTGACTGTCATATGACATCAAGCCCTTCAAAGATGAGGTATTGTGTGATGTTTCTCCTCTTGAAGTTTGTGATGTTCTTTTGGGCCAACCTTATTTATGGAAATGTCATGTTGTATATG
>SNQJ01S0040901.1:1458-16039 GCA_010110895.2 Picea sitchensis
TATCTTTGCATCCTTCAATTGATCAAAGAGATCATCAATCCTTGGCAGAGGATACTTGTTCTTAACAGTCACTTTATTCAACTGTCTGAAGTCAATGCACAATCTTAATGTTCCATCTTTCTTTTTCACAAACAAGACTGGGGTACCCCAAGGTGACAGACTTGGGCGTATATACCCCTTTTTTAGGAGTTCTCCAAGCTGCATTTGCAACTCCTTCAATTCTGTTGTACTCATTCTGTAAGGAGTCTTTGATAGTGGAGCTGCTTCAGGCATTAGATTTATAGAGAAATCAATGTCTCTCTTTCGGGGTAGTCCTAGTACTTCCTTGAACACATCTTCAAATTGTTCTAGGACTTTATAATCTTCCAAATTTGACACCTTATCTTTATGTGTCTCTTCCATATCAGTTGCAAATATTTCACACCCTTTTCTGTAACATTTCTTCAACTGCAATGCTACAATTTCTCTAATGGTTACTGCCCTGGGAATTCCCTGCACTTTACTTATTTTCCCTTCCTCATCCAAGCAAGTAAATTATTTGTTATGATAGTCCAGGAGAGCATGATGTTGGTCCAACTAATCCATCCCAATTAGACAATCATAGGAACCTAAAGGCAAGATGTTCAAATCTCCCTTGGTCTTCAGTCCATTCATGTCCATGAGGCATGACTTAACCATCTCATTAACTTTTCTTCTGGATCCTGTAGCCAGCTGCACCAACCAAGATTACCCATGCTAACTTCTTCACAAATGCAAACTTTCCACCATCTTTGGGTCTATATAACTATCAATATATCCTAAATCAATTAAAATAACAATGGTTTGGTTTTCGATCATACCTTCCACTTCAATCATGTGGGACTGATACTCTGCTTGCTTGTTGTCCAGGGCTACATAGATCCTTGGCACATTTATGCCCATGTCCTCCTGTTAAGAACCAAATATCAATATAACATAGAAAAACCTCAGAATAAGTACTCAACGCCTTGAAAAAGATATAATTTAAGATAATAAGCCTCTTCGAGGGGGAAACCTCCTTTTACCCCACATAAATGTTCAAGTACAAGATGGTTCCAAATGAAAATGTCTCCTTGGTATATATAGGAGACTAGGAGGTATAATTACAAATAATGGAATAAAGCCGACATAAATAAAATAACATTACTAATGTAATATGCCCCAATTAAGGGGTAATGAGCCAATATTAGGGCTTAACATGCCCCTCCCCTTGAGACAAGTGTTGTCTGCAACGCTTGAGTAACTCTAGATGCTTCTATATAAAAGACTCATCTTCCCAAGTGGAATCTTCAGCCGATAGTTTCCTCCATTTAATGAGATACTCTGAAATGGATCTATTCCTCAACTGGCGAATTCTTGTGTCAGTGATGGCTTCAGGCTCCAATATATTTTGAACTGGGATCTTGTCTCCTATAACCTTCTTTAAGCATGAAACATGGAAAACTAGGTGTACTCATGAAGATGCAGGCAACTCCAATTTGTATGCCATAGTACCAATCTTTTGAAACACCTTATAAGGGCCATAGTACTTTGGTGATAATTTATTATCCTTCTTGGCTTGCTTGAGAGACATCTGTTTGTATGGTTGTAGTCTTAAGAGCACCCAATCCCCTCTCTTGGCTTGCTTGAGACATCCGTTTGTATGGTTGTAGTCTTAAGAGCACCCAATCCCCTACTTCAAAACTTCTTTTCACTACTTATGTTGATCTTCTTGTTGCTTCATGTGATTCCCTGCAGCCATGGTTAGGGTTGTCCCTTAAGATTTGGAGAGCTTGTTGTTGATGCTCGATGTGATCTTCCACCGCTTGAACCTTATATTTTTCTTTTTTTAGAGAAGTTATGGAAGGAGGGTGGTGTCCATAGAGGCTACAATGAAGTCATTTTGTTGCAAAGATGAAAGGAAATGTTATACCACCACTCGCTAAGGGTAACCATTTTAACCATTGTGTTTGTTTATGACAGACAAAGCAACGGAAGGTATCCTTTCGCATTTGTTCACTATCTTGGTTTGTCCATCTTATTGAGGATGATAGGATGAACTATGAGCCAATTGAGTACCCAAACAAGAAAATAATTCTGTCTCAAAATGTCCAGTGAAGATGGGACTACCTTAAAATATTCTTTGCTGCTACAGTGTAGCTTTTTGAAATTTGCCCATGAATGCAATGGCAACCTGCATTTTAGCTTTGAAGGGATGAGAGAGTAATAACAGTGTGCATACTTTGGTCGGGCCTATCAACAACTGACCCATGATGAAATTCTTTCCTTCAGACTTCGATAAATCTGGGATGAAATCCATGGAAACTTCCTCTCCCAACACCTAATTTGGGATGGTTAATGGTTGTAAAAGACCGGTCTTAATTGTTTCACCTTATTTTGCTGGAAACCAAACATTCTTCCATAAACCTTTGAACATCGCTTTAAGGCCATCCCAAAAAAATTCTTCTTGACTCTATGGTAGTTTTCAAAAATCCTGAAAATTCTCCCATCGGAGGTGTGAAATTTCAATAGTACCTTTGTTTGAGTTGGGATTTCTTACATAAATATAAGAGATCTTTGTACCATAGTGAATCATTTTTCCATGTAAATGGACCTGATGCACCGGAATCCTCACAAGAACCTTGAATGAGAGTCCACACCTTTCTTTTTTCTATCATTCTTCCATTCATCCTGCTTTATTATCCAATTGTTGATGATCGAGATAGTACAAAGCAGTTAGCCTCAACATATTCATCCTTTTCTTGAGAGTGCAACTCGGCCACAACATTTGCTTCCCTTTTTATAGACATTTTCAAAATCATAACCTAATATCTTGGTTACCCATTTTTGTTGTTCAAGATAGTATTTGTCTCCAAGAAGTATTTAAGACTATCATGACTGTTTGACCTTGAAGTGCCTACCTATTAGTGTAAGGATGCCATTTCTTCAATGCATGTAGTATTGCCATCATTTCTTCTTTTATAAATGGGTTTGTGTAAGTCCTTTCTGAGTGGTCAAATTTCAAAAGCCGGGGGCCTTCCTTCTTGCATTAAGACAACACTAATTCCATTTCCTCGAGGCATCACATATTCCTCAATAAAGGGTTTTGTAGTCTCTGAGGGTTCCAAGACAGAGCTTTGGCACATCAAATTCTTTAAGTTGTCTCAAAAGCTTTAGTTACCTCAGGAGTCCATGAAAATGAATCCTATTATTGGTGTGTTGTTAAAGGTGCTATTCTTCCATAGTGTCAACAAACTTGTGGTAGTAAATCTGTCAAACCCAAAATCCTTCTAAGATTCTTCAATGTTTTGGGAATCGCCATTCATCATGGCCTTAATTCATTAGGGTTCACCTTTGACAATCCTTCATGAGATATAATATGACCCAAATACTCTACCTCCTTCACTCCAAAGAAACATTTGGATGGTTTGGCATATATATTGTCACAGTTCAAGTTAGTATTGTAGCACCTTGTCAACATGTCTCACATGATCCTCCCAAGACTTGCTATATATTAGCATATCATCAAAAATACTAACACAAATTTTCAAGGAAGGCCTTGAAAATGGAATCAACCTTAGAATGTGGAAGGTGCATTTGTAATTCCAAAAGACATGACCAAAAATTCATAATGGCCTTCATGAGTTCTAATGTTGTTTTGGGATATCTTTCCTTCATTCTAATATGATTGATACCCTAAACAGAGATCCAATTTTGTGAAATAGATTGCCCATGTAGTTCATATAACAATTTTTCAATGACGGAATGGGAAACTGTCTTTAATAGTGATCTTGTTGAGCTCCTCTATAATTTGGACACACGCCATGAGCTATCTTTTCTGAATACCATTACCGTAAGTGTGAGTAATGTTAATTAAATATGTCATATTCTCATCCACCTTTCCTTTCATCCTTCTCAATATTTCATCGCCCCATTAACATTTCACATATCATTTCCATAAATATACTTCAGTTTCACCTTATTGTTCTCCAATTTATTCATTTTAGTATTTAAAAGAAATTTGTGATTAAATGTTAGAAAATCAACATTGTTTTCATATATATCTCAAATATGTGTGAGCTTTGTAATGTATATAGAATATGAAAGATTAATTCAAAGGAATTCTTGAACACTTCCTCCACCATTTCAATATTTGAGAGATAATTCAAGCCCATCTGCTGAGAAGATCATGAGATTTGGTTGGAATATCTATCTAAGATATATGAGAGATATGTGTGAGGATTTAAAAGGGATTATATTTTGTAATAAATGGAAATAGGGTTGAGAGAAAAGTGGATTGGTAATAATGAGATGGTTATCTTATCTCTCAAGGCTCTCATGGCTAAAAGAGAGTGCTCGCTCTTCATGAGAATTCAATTAGATGTAATTAGAATAGAGTAGTCATTAGGATTCAAAAGAGAAAGCGATTCTTAGATTTGATTCATATTATTTCATTGTTATGTTTTCATGATTGTCATTTGATTATTATTATGTAATTCAAGATAGATTTATTGTGTGAACTCACATATCTTATTTGTCATTAACTCTTCACATGTTGTATTTCTCTTTATCTTTATGCAATATCCGCCTTTAGATTAATGTTTCCTTACTTTCCTAGATTAGTTTCATTCAACAATTTAGATTAGATTAACTCTACTTCAGTCAGTCCTGCATATATAGTGCGTGTGCTTTGTAATCCTACGAACCTCGGATTGACAAATTAAATGGTTGGGAAAATACTACAACGAAATTAAACGACAATATTTCCGCCTAACATTTTGGCGCCGTTGCCGGGGAAGCACGATGGATTGAGGTATTAGTTTCTTTTTCATTCCAATTTATGCAAGTGTGATTAGACATGATCCTAGCTTCGAGGTGACATACGGGTAAGGAAATGTAGGGTAGTGTAAATTTCAATTCCTACATGTGTTGGTAAGGGGTCATAGTAGGTACTTGAGTGGAGACTCCTCATGTTCTCCCTGCCAGCTCTAAAGTGTGAATTTCAATTCCCGCAAGCGTAATTAGGGTGTAAATTTCAATTTCCACAAGATTAGTTTAAATTTTTGCAAGTGTGATCTACATGTGTTGGTTCTAGGTGTCTTAATAACTACTTGAATAGAGACTGCTCATGTTCTCCCTGACCAACTATCAGGAACGTTTTAATTTCCTCAACTGTGAAGAGTAATTTTTTTTTTTTATGTTTTAGCAACAGTGTTTTTTTTTAAGTTTTTCATTTTTGATTTGGATGTTGTAAGAATCCTTCTTTTTAAACATGATTTAACAATGAGTGTCAGCTTGGAACTACTCACTCAGATCCTGGCAGACGTTGGGATCTCCTCTTCCTTGGAAGAGGAAATCTTGACAAGGATCAAAGAGTCAAATACTCCTCTAGAAATAATTGAAGATTCAACATCTGAAGAATCCTGCATATCCGATGACGAACAATTATTCGAACAAAAGATCGAGGAAGATGAAGAGGAGTTACAACATGATCTGAGTGAGGAAAATCATGCCTATGAAAGCCTTATTGAACAATGGTTCCATGTAACTACTTAATTAGATCAGTCTTTTTGTTTTTACTTAGTTAGTTTGTCATTACAGTGACTAGATTCATTCACTCTCGTATATTTTCACTTTTCATTCAAGAAATTGCCACTGAACATATTGTTGTTACTGCTACGTGAGTGGCTACACTGGAAATTTAATTACACGTAACTAATTTTTAATTCTAATTAGCATAAAGTAGGTAGATTTTCCAGTTTTGTTTTCACCTAGAATAAGTATGCTCTCCTCCGGCGATCACGAGGATCAGAAAATAGGGATGATTTAGATTAATTTTAGGAATAAAGAAATTAATGGTTGGCAGTATGCGTAATCGATTTCATGGTTAATTTGAAAATCATTTTTGCTCCATTTGCTAAAAAGAAACATTTTTGTAAGTTGAAGTTTTGAGTGTTTCTATGACAAAACAATGGATGCAATTGTCCTTACATGTTGAAATAATAACTCTGAGCCGAAACAGATGGCTGAAATTGTGTCCCGCTTATTGAATCACATTTTCTCGCCTTCATAAACCTGCAATCACAACTTGAACTTGGACCTGCAAATAAAACACAACCAAACATTAGAACTGGTCTGTGAATCCATGCAAATGATATTTTGCACTCTTACAAACTGAAACTATAAATCCCTTGCTGAAACAGTGAAATTTTGACATGTTGTTACAGCATGCTGAAACAATGAAATTTTTACATGCTGTTACAGCATGTTGAAACCGTGAAATTTTTACATGTTGTTACAGCATGCTAAAACAGTGAATTTTTTTTTACATGCTATTACAGTAGTCGAACCGTCCCACGATTGAACTGTGTCTTCTTGGTTTGGTTTATTTCTAGTTTTGAGTCGCATCAACACTGCCTTGTCCTCCGTCTTTATCCTGTAACCTGGAAATTAAGTCTGCAACAGTAAAACAATATGATCATTTATGTCTTCACATCGTAGATCTGCGTGTTTAAGATGCATTGTGCTCAGGCCAAGAGAAGTAAATAATAATTAAAGATGGAAATGTAATTGGGATTGATTGAATTGCGCTTCCTGTCCTGCATGCTAAACCTGCAAATAATAGATCTGAAATCAAAATGTCTATATGCAATACAATGAGTTTCTCTCTAATTACTTCTTCAGAACTATGAAAATGCTTTTTTGCAATGTTTTGTTATTGCATATTGGAAATCTCATCATTCCCGGAAAAATGTAAGTCGTTTTTTTGAGTTTGAATCTATTTTTTTCTACAGTGGTGTGAAAGCTTCTAAGTCATGTGGCACTATTTGTTATGCGTGGTAGACATGATGCAAAATTTAAAAGTTTTTCTTTAGAATTTGGTAGATTTTGCAGATCGAAAGTGCATGTTTAAATTGGATACCAGATCAACGTGTAGAGTACGTGTTGATTTGTTTTGGGGCCAGGGAACCCAAGAAACCGAGGTGTCAATGGTGAAGTTGCAGCTGTTGGAAGTTCAACTAGGGGATTGACCGAAGGATAGGAACCAAATCATGATTCAGTTGCGAGATTTTTGCAGCAATGGTGGTTTTTTTTACGTAAATATCTTTGCGAGATCTTTACGGTGGTTTTTAACTACCGAAAATCTCTGTGATGGTTGGTATCCACAGATCGATATCAATAATATATCGGAACCCATTAATTAACAATCAGTCTGGATCCTGAAGTGATCGGCCGCACTCCTATTTCAACTCTTGTTGATGAAAATGAGGAGGCAGTTGAACCTATTCTTGATGGAGATTTAGTAGTGACCGTTAATTTCCGAGAAGATCGTATAACTATGGTTGCTAAAGCATTTGAATATGATAATTTTAGTGAGAATTATGACTGATCAGGAGCAGGAATATTTCCATTTCTGAGCTCGTTTCTTGCCGGAGTTCAAATTCTCTAAAAAACGTTCGTTACGACACCTTGATCACCGATCCAATCATGAATCAGTGAGGCGAAAATTTCCTAGTTTCTGTGGGAAGTTTTCATGTGTATAATAGCCCTGATGATGAAGTAGATTCAATGCTCAATGATGAAGTAGGGGAAATGCGGTTCAATGTCGCCATCCTATCCTTATTGGAAAGGGAGTAGAGAGCACCAGTCTTTGCTAGAGCTCGAATCAAATGACCTATCTTTTGCTCTGAATGACTTTTCAAATGCCCCATTCAAACCCAACATTATTTGATTGAGTGTGCAGTCGATAATTCTTACGATCATGACTGGTTGGTGTAATTCTGTCTTTGAAATTTGTACAACAGCCAATACGTGATATACAGTTTCAAGAATCATCCAGGTGCATCTGCGTTACCTGCCGTGCTGCAGTTTGTATTGATGTTGTTCTTGCCAGAGTCTCCATGATGGCTATTTATAAAGAACAGGCAAGTTGAAGCTGTTGCAGTTCTTAAAAAAATATATGAATCAGACCGCTTGAAGGGTGAAATTGAACAGCTCTCTTCTGCAGTTGAAGAAGAGCTTCGGTAGGTGCAGTCCATGGAAAGAATTAGATACTTTAGCTTGTTTAGCAAAAAGGAAATAATACTTGCTTTACTGGTTGGGGTTGGTCTACAGGTGTTTCAACAATTAACTAGCATCAATACTATTATGTATTACAGTGCCACTATTGTAGAGTTGGCTGGTTTTGTTTCAAATAAAAATGTCTTGTTGCTATCTCTTATGGTTTCTAGAATGAATGCTATTGGCTCTATTATTGGCATATCTCTTTGGTTTAGCAATGGCTGCTGGTATTAGTGGCTTACTCTTTGGTTATGATACAGGTGTCATATCAGGAGCCCTTCTCTACATTCGTGATGAATTTAAAACAGTGAATGAGAGTACATTTCTACAGGAAACTATTGTTAGCATGGCAGTAGTAGGTGATATTATTTGAGCTACTTTAGGTGGATGGCTTAATGATACTTATGGGCGCAAGAAAACAACTCTTTTGGCTGATTTTGTTTTTGTGACTAGATCAGTATGTATGGCTGCTGCACCAGATCCATATGTACTTATTCTTGGTAGGATTTTAGTAGGCTTTAGTGTTGGTGTCGCATCAATCACTGCTCCAATATATATTGCCGAAGTTTCACCTTCTGAGATAAGAGGAGGACTAGTGTCTGTGAATGTGCTAATGATAATTGGCAGACAGTTTCTGTCCTATCTTGTGAGGTACCAAGGACATGGCATTGGATGCTTGTGAACAAGAGAGTATTGGGACTAGTCACGGGAGTACACGTTAAATTCTTGATGATCACTTCGTTGAAAATTTGCTAAAACGGGATATATCTTTGTCTTCGCATTAAGGACACATCTAGATTCGTTGTAATTGACATGAATATCAAAAGGTCATGAACTCTCCATTAATCTATTTCATATGATTATTTGAGATCTAATATGTTACAATAATGTCCCTGTAGTTTTGGTCTTGGATATTTCTCTAAGACAAAGGAGTCCAGAAAGAGTGTTTCGATTAACCAATTCCAGGTCAAAGATGCAATATGGAAGGCAAATCTAGGCKGGCAAACACCCAAAATTTTGATGCCTTTGATTTTGTTAGTTATATACGAGTCATCGATATGTACAAAACTTTTGATAAGCCACCTCGTTCAAGTGCCGAAATCATGATCTGGATCTCCATCTCATCCTCACGCAGAGCACARAAGATTTTTGTGGGAAATTGGGGGTTATGTTKCCATTTATCGTCCCACCGTGGACATTATGATTAACGTGTTTTTGCAGGCATTGTATTGCAGGATTGACTGTTGTGTTTKCTTACTGGATCTATATGCTCTAATTATTCATGATTATGCAGAAAAAAAATTAAAATCAATGGAGCAACTTGACTAATTTCTTGGGTAAATTTGACAGGCAACATTCACGGACTTTAGTGACAATTATCAGCAACTGGTTATTATGCAGATTTGATACAGCTAAGACATATAAGTATGCAAAGGAAACATGTATAAAAACACAGTTTATTTCCTTGATTTGCTGCATTTGCATTTATTTCTGCATGCTATGTTTTTGGAACTTCTCACAAGTTTTCATGCAGGAATTTGAGCTCAGCTTTTTCAGGTTCACGGTTGATTGTATTCCATAACAAAGTGATCTTCAAGAATCACAACTTTTTCAGAAAAAAACATGTGTTGTTAAAAGTTTGAAGGAGAAGATCTTCATTATACATTTCATGACGTATGTTGTTACACATGTATTTTACATGTTACAAATGTATGTTACATGTTGTTACTCCTGTATTTGTAACATGTTGTTACTACGCCTATTCATAAACCATTTTGCGTCATGATATGCTTACCCCCATTTTTCCTTCAAATGCGCATTGATCATCCCTGTGTTGAAGCCATCTCCCATTGTATTATCCATCATGACTTCACACATGCCTATCTTTCTGAATTGCATACATTCCTTTATCCCTTTTTAGTTCATTTTTCGCCTTCTTTTTCTCTTCTACTTTGCCTTACAAATAAAACCTTTCAGTTCCCTTTCCATGATTACATTGCCTTGTTTTCCTTTCCCTGCTAATCCACACTTCTTGACCGTGAGATCTCTTCATTTATAATCCTACCACTCTTTTTATCCGAACTCGTGTTGACGGATGTGGGATTCCTTAAGGCCCACCTTTCAACAAGTCTTGCCCCATTGACCTCAACACCTTATCTGGGATATAGACTAGAGTCCATTTTGAGTACCTGGAGGCTTCCATGCCTTAATGGCAAGTTCTCTTGCTGACAATCATGGGAATACATCAATGTCCCTTGATCGTCAGATCTTGCAAGTGGCTCGACATCAGCTCATTCATTCGCACTTCGCCAGATGTACTCGTGTACCTTGGCACTTATTGACATCAATGGTGAGTTGCCTCGCATTGGTTAACGACATTCATCATTGGTTGGTAATCCAATGACTTCTTTTCATGCTCGACATTGACACATTNTTTCCTCCAATTGTTGAGGTGTCAACCTTGTAGGTTGAGGTGTTTTGGAAGAAGGAGCATTATTCTCTCTATAGATGTTAGGATTGGTACTTCTAGTAGCCATAGCCATATTTTTACTTGCAACATTTCTTGCCACCCTAAATGCATTCTCCAATGATTTGGGTTCCCAAAGGCGAGCCTCATGTTGAATGTTATCTCTTAAAGTTCCTATGAATGCATCAATCAAGTGCTCATCTGGAATATATGTTACCTTTATATTCAATCTTTGGAAGTTATCAATGTGCTCTATAATTGAACCCTTTTGCTTGAGATTTAACAGTTGGCTAAAGAAGGTATTGTTCCTTGTATCCTCATAGTGTGCTATCATTTCTTCCATGAAAATTGTCCAAGTGACAAGTGATTTGCGAGAACAAAGCCATCTATACCATACAAATTGATTGGGTTCTAAATATAAAGAAGCAATTTGTACCTTTTGTGTATGTGGCACATTATGTAGATCAAAGAATTGCTCCATCTGAAGTATCCATGTGATAGTGTCCTTGCCATCAAACTTCCTCATATCGATCTTAGGAATCTGGTTGGTCTTCAACCCAAGGTTATAGTTTCTCCATTCTTGATTCACCTTCCTTGTGTCCTCATCATGAATTTCATGGGATGCATTTTCACTTTCAGGTGTCCTCTCCGTTACGAAATTTTTCAATACTTCCATGATCTCCCCTTTTAAAGTGTCCATCTTAGTATTTATTGCCTCAAACTTAGCTTATGTTGAATCCATCATCTCTTGTAATTCATCTTTTGTTACTGTCTTCTTTTGTAAATCATTTATGTCCTTACGCATTTCTTCACCTTCATCAAGAGTCCAATTAGGATTGTCTGGAGGCTTATTTGGTGTAGAAGTTCCCTTTTTGGGTGGCATGTTGGCCAAGTATCACTTTTGAACCTTGATTTTGAGGTGGTTCTGCTAGACAATCTTTCTTCTGTTGTATCTCCCAAGTTTCGGCCCTTCTGGGTATGAAACTTTCTTTTTTGCAGTTCTCTGATATTTCTTCTCTTCAATGCCACAGGTCAGATCAAAATTGGATGTGCCAAGTGGAATTTACGGTAACTTCCCCACAACTTGTTGATTTTTGGCCTTTCCAGGAGATCTCACTTGTATAGAATGTCCCGCACAAACTAATTGATATAAAATTTTGAAAGTCGTACCATAAATACTACAGATTGTCCACTATCTAGTGAATCTAGTCTCACTCAATTTGGATACTCTAGGAAGAAGTTATGATTGTTTTACTTGGAACACCTTCTTGAGACTAGTCAATAGGACTAGTCAGATACCCTATCTTCCACGGGGTGTATCTAAAAATGTACGATGACCCAAAAGCTGAAATCTTTACCACAACTACCTTACTAATTTCTATGAATGTCTCCTAGATTTCAGGGTCTGAAACGTTACAAAAAATGTTTTATAGCGAAAATGCCACAATGACTCAGTTCAGGATGATTCCAGAACCCTATCTTGCACATGCTGTATCTCTGAAAGTATAAGGCCTCAAGAGCTGAAATTTTAATCCAACGTACCTTGATCTGTCTACTAAATATCCTCGAAGCCGTTCCTTATGAAACGTTGTAGAAAAAAAATTATAGCGAAAATTCCCAGGTGTCTCAGATGCACCAGCGAAACCCCAAGACCTTGAGCTCTTATACCATATGTTAAGAACCAAATATCAATATAGCATAGAAAAACCTCAGAATAAGTACTCAATGCCTTGAAAAAGAGATAATTTCAGATAATAAGCCTCTTCGAGGGGGCAACCTCCTTTTAACCCACATAAATGTTCAAGTCCAAGATGATTCCAAATGAAAATGTCTCCTTGGTATATATAGGAGACTAGGAGGTATAATTACAACTAATGGAATAAATCCGACATAAATAAAATAACATTACTAATGTAATAAGCCCCAATTAAGGGGTAATGAGCCAATTTTAGGGCTTAACAACTTGCAAGCATGACCATAGATGAGTGTGAGAGAATATTCTTAGAGCTATTGAGGTATGTTGACTTCATCAACGATGAGAAAGTCAAGATTAAAATATTCTCGAGTGGGTTACCTTCAATATCCAATGATAAGATACAATATGATGATCCTAAGACATTGGAGGAAGCAATAAGGAGAGCCAAGTTCCTTTATGATCAACATAGAGGAAGACCAACTTTCCAAAAGGTTTGGGAAAACAAGAAGAAAGGTAAGATGAAGAAGAGGAAGAAAGGGCACACGCCACCATACTTTAGAAATAGTTATCAAGGTCAACCAACTCAAAATGAACCTAGAATGTCAGAAACGTTGGGGAAAAGGCCAAGGCAACATCCTGTTAAATGTTGGGGTTATGAGGGAGATCACATGTATAGAGATTTCCTTCAAAGAGGAGAAAGAGTGAAGATTTTTCACAATGAAAAACAAGCGGATACCGTTGAAGACATGTGCAGAAGCATGCCAAGGATCTATGCATCCTTGCACAACAAGCAAGGTAAATTTCAGTCTCATATGATTGAAGTGGAAGGTAAGATCAATGATCAACCTATAGCTATTTTAATTGATTTAGGAGCTAGCCATAGTTACATAGATCCTAATATTGTTGAGAGATTTCATTTGCAAAGAAGAAAGCATGCGAAATCTTGGCTAGTTCAGTTTGTTGCGAGAGCTAAAAGAGGAGTCAATGAATTGGTTAAGAATTTTCCAATGGACATGAATGAACCGAGCACAAAGGTGGATTTGAACATCATACCTTTGGGTTCATATGTGCTACGTAAAACTAAGTCCTATGGCTATGGGTTAGAGCCACAACATAGCAGTGCCCTAAAAGACTTCTCCGATACTCTAATTAGACAATTAATTAAAAATAACTATTTGTAGTAACTAACTTTCGGAAGATAGGAAAGAGAACATACCTGGAACCCAATGTTTGAAGTCAATCCCAGTCAAGAACTTTCACTCCAGAATTCTTACACAATGATCCTCTGAAACTTCTGCAAACAAAGAAGCATGCAACTGCAAATAGGTAGTTATTTGCTAACTAACTATACATGATTATTTAAATTTGCATAATAGATTCAAAACAAGGCATAAAATAATCTCATTAAAAGCATGAATCAACAAATAGAAATTGACGAGGATGGGCTATATTTTATTAATAACAACATAAAAGTTGGTTACAACCTGTAATCGTTGTGGCATAGTCCCAGAACTAGGCTCCAAGTTCCTCCACCCAAGTCCAGAGATGATAAGCACAACCTCCAGAGCTTTGTGTTCCAATAGGTCCAAGGAAGCAATAACTTTCTTCTTGACAAGATAGGTGGAAACACAAATCTTGAAAACAAGGGTATTTAGGGGGGATGACAATCTAAAATGCAAGGGAAAAAGGGGACTTGTAGGGCTATAAGGAAAATGCCAACATAAGGGTATGTTTCTTTGACGTGTTTTTCCTCCATCCCAAGGCTCTCTTTTATACTCCCTTTTGACAGTTTGAGTAGTTATGAACGAGGTACACGAGGTCGAGAACTTAGGGAAATTGTCAACTCTGCCTGAAATGTCAGAATTTGTTATTTGTTTGAGCCAATTAAACATGTATGTGGGTTGATAAATAGCAAAGAGTGTATGTACATGGGTTGCTTTAATGAGAGTCGCATACATCAAGTAAAATGGGATTTTTTAAGATATTTTCAAGGAGGAAAATGGGGGGTTTTCTCCTACAAGCAGGGAAAGGGATGTAACCAAGGACAATGAGTCATCATGAGAATATATGGTGTCAAATTATGTTATTATAGATGCTCCCTAATGTATGAGATCAGAATAGAAACTGATGGCCGAAATACATTACAAATAGTCATGAGATTGTGGAGGTGCCATTGGGTAGGAGTAGTTGAAGACCAATCCTGGAACAACACCTACAACATAAATAAGTAAGATACTCTCTTCTCAAGTCGTCCATCCCCATGCTTGAGTGTGATGTAATCTTGGATGCCAAATCAATTACACTGCGGATCCATGAGTAATGAAAGAATAACTGATGTCCATGGTCACGAAAACTATACA
>SNQJ01S0040901.1:16089-43118 GCA_010110895.2 Picea sitchensis
CTCGGTAATTGAACCCTTTTGCTTGAGATTTATCAATTGGCTAAAGAAGGTATTGCTCCTTGTATCCTCATAGTGTGCTATCATTTCTTCCATGAAAATTGTCCAAGTGACTAGTGATTTGCGAGAACAAAGCCATCGATACCATACAAATTGATTGGGTTCTAAATATAAAGAATCAATTCGTACCTTTTGTGTATGTGGCACATTATGTAGATCAAAGAATTGCTCCATCTGAAGTATCCATGTGATTGGGTCCTTGCCATCAAACTTCCTCATATCGATCTTAGGAACGTGGTTGGTCTTCAACCCAAAGTTGGAGTTTCTCCATTCTTGATTCACCATCCTTGTGTCCTCATCATGAATTTCATGGGATGCATTTTCACTTTCAGGTGTCTTCTCTCTTACAAAATGTTTCAATACTTCCATGATATCTTCTTTTAAACCATCCATCTTTGCCTCCAAGTTAGCTTCCATCTCTTGTAGTTCATATTTTGTTACTATCTTCTTTTGTAAATCATTTATGTCCCTACGCATTTCTTCACCTTCATCAAGAGTCCAAGTAGGATTTTCTAGAGGCTTATTTGGTGTAGAAGTTCCCTTTTTGGGTGGCATGTTGGCTAAGTATCACTTTTGAACCTTGTTTTTGAGGTGGTTCTGCTAGACAATCATTCTTCTGTTGTATCTCCCAAGTTTCGACCCTTCTGGGTATGAAACTTTCTTTTATGTAGTTCTCTAATATTTCTTATCTACAATTCCATGTGTCTTATCAAAATTGGATGTGCCAAGTAGAATTTATGGTAACTTCCCCACAACTTGCTGATTTTTGGCCTTTCCAGGAGATCTCACTTGTATAGCATGCCCCGCACAAAATAATTGATATAAAATTCTAAAACTCGTACCATAAATACTACAGACTGTCCAATATCCAATGAAACTAGTCTCACTCAATTTGGATACTCTAGGAATAAGTTATGATTGTTTTACTTGGAACACCTTCTTGAGACTAGTCAATAGGACTAGTCAGATACCCTATCTTCCATAGGGTGTATCTACAAATGTAAGATGAACCAAAAGCTGAAATTTTTAACAAAGATACCTTACTAAGGTCTGTGAATAGCTTCCATATTTTAGGGTCTGAAACATTACAAGAAAATTTTTATAGCGAAAATTCTGCAATGACTCAGTTCAGGATGATTCCAGAACCCTATCTTGCACATGATTTATATCCGAAAGTATAATGCCTCAGGAGCTGAAATTTTAACCCAACATACCTTGATTCATATACTAAATATCCTCCAAAATCTTCCTTCTGAAACATTGTAGAAAAAAAATTATAGCGAAAATGCTAAGGTGTCTTAGATGTAGCAGCGAAACCCCAAGACCTTGAGCTCTGATACCATATGTTAAGAACCAAATATCAATATAGCATAGAAAAACCTAAGAATAAGTACTCAACACCTTGAAAAAGAGATAATTTTAGATAATAAGCCTCTTCGAGGGGGCAACCTCCTTTTACCCCACATAAATGTTCAAGTACAAGATGATTCCAAATGAAATTGTCTCCTTGGTAAATATACGAGACTATGAGGTATAATTACAACTAATGGAATAAATCCGACATAAATAAAATAAAACTAATAATGTAATATGCCCCAATTAATGGGTAATGAGCCAATATTATGGCTTAACACCTCCATTGTTTCATCTTGCTGTACATTGTGAACAACCCTTCCTTTTTCACTTCTGTGAGGACAATTTCTGAACCTATGATCTCCTTTACAACCCCAACATTGAATAGGTGGTTACCTTGGCCTTTGACTCCCTATGTCAATTGTTCTGGGTTTTTTTAGGTGTTTTTTGTCCCTGTGGATTATTTCTAAAGAATGGTGGCTTAACTCCCTTCTTCCTCTTATCCATCTTGAATTTATTTTTGTCTTCCTAAGACTTTTGGAAAGATGGCCTTTCTTTCTGCTGATCATATAAGCATTTATCTCGCCTTATGGTCTCTTCCAATGTCTTGGGTTCAACATACTATATTTTTTCACTATGAATGATGGAAATCCACTCAAATACCTTTGAATTTTGATTGTCTCATCCTTGATGAAAGAGACATACTTCAGTAGTTCTAGAAACCTTCTCTCATATTCATCTATGGTCATACTTCCAAGCTTGAGTTCAAAGAACTCTTTCATTTTCTTGTCATAGTATCTCTTAGTCAAGTATTTATTCTCAAAATACTTCTTGAATTCCCTCCAAGTAACATTTTTCTCTTTAATGTGTTGCACCTACACAAGCTGATCCCACCACATGGATGCCTTTCCTTTGAGTTGATAGATAACAATTCTACCTTCTGCATGAGAAGAATAATTATGAAATTGAAAATACTTTCTCATGCCCAACAACCATGTTCTGCATCTTCATTCTTCTTGTGCTCACCATCAAATATAGGAGGTTTGATTTTGTTCATTTCTCCTCGTAGCTCATCCACCCAAGACCTCTTATGCCTTCTGACAGGGGATGGGATTGAGCTGTTGACTGCTCTCTTATTGGAATGCCTTGGGGAGTGATAGTGGTGTCTGTTAACACTTCTTTCTTTTCTTTTCTCATCCGAAGGTTTGTGACTTCCAGATTTGCTTGAGCCACTCTCCTTATCCAATTTCTTTTCTATTCTATTCAATCCCTCCAATAACTTCATGTTGAAGTCATCCTGCTACTCCTTGGCTCTCATAATCCTTTCATTATAATCCTTATGGCTTTGGACATTCTTCTGCAAATTTTTAATGGTCTCCACCATATTCATGTTTTCATTCCTTTCTTCTCCATGTCCATTGGAGTTCGTTCCTTCAATGCCCAAATGGACATCCATCCCTCTGTTCTCATCTTACTGACTGTAATTCTCCTGTGCCTCTTCCATTCCTATGGACTTTGCACTAATCTGATATGATCTAGTTGTTGTTAATTCTGCAAAATGTGCAGCCATCAAAACTTATCAAGCTAACTAATTCAACAATTCATGAAAAATCTGAACCAATTTGGTTCCATATATACATCAGAATTATCTCTTCTGATTTCTTGGTGTTATCACCATGACAATTCTAGATAAGACCCAAGTCTTGAGAACATAGACGTGTGATGCCTTCAAAGATACATCTGGGCAAAAGGTAGTTTGCCGACACCACTGTTGCCAAAGTCCTGATGTCACATGTTTCAATATGTCAAAACCACCACTCGTGGAATGGGCGATGGCTAGTCAGATCACCTCATTCACTCGTTCGGTACTTCACAGCCATATGATGTCAAGTGAACGTCACCATATAACGAACTCAAAAGCTAATCATTTGAAATGGATTAACCGCGCATGAAAAAACAACGTATTTGTACTTAAGTCTGTCTATGATTCATGATTGGGACTCTATAAATACCAATTCTCAAGTATGGAGGCATCATCTTATCCATAAATGGTGTAATCTTCAAATTTGTTTGACCTTTTGATCTTTGTAAAAAAATTTCGGTGTCCACAAAATTGAGGTACATGGACAAAGCTATATCTAGTGAGACTGGTTCATAAGGCAACATGGTAGATTTTCCTACCAGTAAGAAGGAAAGGATAATCACGCATATACTATCACTAAGTTTCACACAAAACCTACCACAAAATCTACATTGGAAGCCAGGATAAATCCCACTATGAGGGATCTGATCATCAACAGACCAGCTGTTAAGAAGAAACAAAGCAAGCGACAAAAGAAAGAAACCATCGCTGAAACGGCTAAAATTGTTGGAGAGAATCATCCGGTCTAGTTAGATACTTTAAAGGAGGAGATCGCTAAGCTGAAATGAGTCCTCAAATAAAAGTACATTTCAACAATTTTTGGTCAGATGGTAGCAGAGGTAAGGTGCCCTAGAGATGATAGGCCTGTTCTTAAATGGTCCCTTTACAATAGGATAACTGTTATCATTCCCATTTTGTAATTTTGGGATTTATACGATTATATAAATGCAGAAGAGGATTTTGGACTATTTATTACAAGATTCTAACTGGTGGTGTTATGAGTCTTGTTTTCTTTCATAGTATGTGTTTCTTGTAAGCTTATATTTCACTTCCATCTATTCGAATCAGAGGAATATAAAACTCAGAATTCATTTCTGAGATGCTCTCGGCTTAGCAACCTAGACTATATTTATTTCTTCTCAAACCAACTCTAGATTCATTTTCAATAATGCTCTGATGCGGTTGTGTGTTTTTTTTCCTCTAATACCATGCAAATTTTCTATTAAGCTCAGACTCATCACCTTCTAAATGACTTCACACGCACAAAAATTCAACCTGTACACCCATATTTATAGTGCACAACACCACCACAAGGTAAATCGTGCTTCCACACACCTATATCCACTATGCATTTCTTCTCCACCACACCAATAACTTGCGTGCACTACTTTTGTGTTGCGCGTCAATATCCACTACGCACAGTTTTGGTATCACGCACTGATATTCCACATGCATTTCTCCCTATGCATTGTAACAAGCAAAAATTCAATATGCCCCCATCGCGCACAATAATTTGTGTGCACCAACCAAACTCCTCTGTGTTTTGCAATGTTGTGCACACCACGTGCACATTACTATGTGTGCGCTCACTATGCAATGCTAATTTCAGCACGCGCATCCACACACAATACTCTTCCGCGCGATGCCACAATTTACCACACACACCTACATGACAACATTTTCCGCGCGGTGCCAAAATTTTCCATGGACGCTCTGTGATGTGAAATTTGGTCACTTCGAAATTCATCTTCTGTGAATATTAACTTCAACTGAACCTTTTCGGTCCATCTAGGATCAGTGCTGGAACTGAAGCTCTGATACCATATTGTCACGTCCCCGTCCACCCATGGTCAGGCCATGCTACACGAGGGAACACTTTCGTTCTCTCACTGCAAAACATACTGTAACATACCGAATATTCAACTGAGCTATGCCACATGAATTTTCTCTTCAAACTGCATGCAATAATAACATATACATACAACACTCTTGCAGAAGATTTACATATAAACGTAAATGAAAAATTACATTATGTAAATATACGATTTCATACTGAAATAACAGTAAAGACAGACATGCAACATATACAGGGAAATACCCATAAACATACAGATAGTTATAATCACACATATGATAAACCGTAACATAAGCACGTAAATAACAATGCAACATGTAAATTTATCATATGATTAGTACTTATCTTGGAAAGATTGTCACCAACTGCGTACAGACCGTCCACGAACTTCCCAGCCTTAGACTACATTGTTCATCACTCTCAACAGTGAGTCACCCCCGAGCTAGGACTAAACTCCACCCAAGTAAAGGGATTCCTAACCAGGCTAAAGGCTCATAGGCAATAGGAAAGACTCTGTCTCATGTGCTCACTCATCTAACAACCTACAACCTCTCATTCCCCACATGCCTGTCCCACCCAAGGAAGTCTGCCCCTTCTCTGCTCAACAGTCCTTTGGCTGCCCCACTTCCCTTCTAGGGCTTCAGCAATAGGCCTAATGTGAAGTCTCAGAGAACCGTAGCTGCAATTTAGTACCTTCAGGTAATCAATTCCCAACAATTCTCTCGCTCAGAGAATTTCTCACGGGCCTAACAACCCGCCTTTTCAATTTCCCACGGGCCAGAAAACCCACTTCTTCATTCCCGCTCCCAAGCTAACCAGGTACACCAACAGGAAATGGTTATGGAAACAGGCTCAGATATAGTGAAATGAATGTCTGAAGGATAACTGACTGTGTGAGTGAAAATGGTCATGGAATCATTGACTGGATGACTGAATGATGGAAGGAATCATGGGAGAGATGATCGTAAGAATGATGGTGAAGTGTGAAAATGAGCTAAGTCCCCACGATATGTATGCATGTCCCCAACTTGACACTTGTCATGTTGGAAGCTACTTCGGTGCACTTGTCCCCAACTTTAGAACTTAGGATAAAATAATTATCCATACTTTATGTTTTAAAAAAATATTAATATAATATTCCTTTTTGGCTTAAGATCTCTAGCTTAGCCCTTTCCCTTAACTTTTGGCCCTCCCTTTCCCTAACTGGCGGAGTTTAGTCCCCCATCTCTTTTATCATGGTTGGTTTGCGCGCAATGATGTATTTTATATTAATCATGAGACATATACAAAATAGGCACACTGGCCTTTAACATCTAGGTGCTCTGGCCTAATTCCAAAACATAAGCATCCCAGCTTATAATAACTGGCTCACCAACCTACAACACATATCATATACACAAGGCTTGCTGACCTCCATACTGCACGCACTTTAGTTACTACGCGCGGTATCTGGGAATGCGCACACTACATCATTTTACTGCACAATACATGCGCGCACTATGCCATGAAAGGTGCATTACAAAATGATGTCAAAACAACTCACCAACTTAAGTACACTTACCTTACATTTACAATTGGGTTTAGCCGAGGGATATTACAACAGACCCCTAGAAAGAAAAATTTCTAGATAGATTTTAATTAATGCTTTGATTTTTATGTTGTTTTTTACTCAAGGGTATGGAAACAAAATTGATGATATTCATGACTTCAACTCCAAAAGAGTGAAACAGAATGAGATGAAAATATTTTTGTTCGATGAAATCTATCTATGGAAAGGAGAAGAGTCTTTTTCAATTCCCAAATGCATAAACCCAATGGTACCACCCAAAACTTTGAATGCAATCAATTTCTATTTGTTTGATTATAAATTCAATGAACCTAAATCAAATGCAAGTTCTTTCTACTTGCTTACTTTCAATGCAAGAATCGAATGTAGATACAAAGGAATATGAAGTAAAAATATCGAACAATAAATGCACTCAAAACTGATGAGAACTAAGAGAAACCAAGTGTGAAATAACTCGCTCAATCAAGAACTCAAAAAGTCGACAAGAAAGCACAATGTCATAATGCCTTCAACAAAAACCCAAACAATGAAAAAAATGAAAGAGAAAATCACTCAACAATCCTTAAATATGAGCAACAAGAAACAAGTATTCAAGACTAAGAGAGTCTTAATCATTCAAAAGAGTGACATGTTCCAAGGAATATTGAAAAAAAATGAAAGACTAATCAAACCTTTCTACACTTCTTCCAATCAATCAAATAATTTAAAACATCACGAGACAAAGACCAAACTAGTGAAAAACAAGGTGAACCAATCTCGCAACTTAGAAGAGGTTTGTAAGCTCAACAAAGATAAAAATGAGTGATAAGTATCAAATCCTCAATCAAACAAAGTCAAAAAATTTTTGGAAGATTTCTAAGTTAAAAATCCACTTCAGCAGACCTAGCAGATCAAGGAAAACACTATGAATTTTCCTAAAAAAGAGAGAATGGTGCTCCTATACTTAAGAGACAGAGTGTCAGTCAGGAGAATGGTGCCCTCTACAAGCCTCTAGGGGAGTGTTAGTGAGGATAATGATTCCCTGTGGTAAACTATAGGGGAGCACCATTTAAGAGAATGACGCTCCGGTGACAACTACAAGGGAGGGCCAATTCTGGAAAAGTTAAAAAAAAAAAGGCTCAAAAAGACTAAAAACTCAGAAAAACCAATCAATTACTATGTAAATGCTTCAATGAGGAAGAGGGAATGGGAAATAGATCAGAAAAAATCCTAAAACAAGCAATAGATAATCACAAGCAAGGGATTCAAGAAGAAAAAGAGGAAAAACTAATGAAAGTCCTTCCCTAGTGGAGTTGCCATTTTTCTGTTGTGAGAAATATTACCATGTGGACAGGATAAGCTCCCCTTTGAGTCAACACCCCTATATTTGGTACAAATAAAGAAGTAAACAAATGGTTGCTAATGTCCCTATATATCTAACTCATTCAATCAAGGAAGAGAGAAGAAGAATGTGGTGTACCTTGTTGCGATGTTCATCCTCACTGCTCCAATCCTTAGGCTAAACTCCAAGATCCTCAACACAACTGAAGTCCCGCAAATACTATCAAAGGAACTCTTCATCCTACTCTATATGATTAAACAAAGCAGATCTATCTATGAAGACTGAAACGACAATAGACAAGCAAATGTAGAACACATGAACTTGAAGGGAATAGGTCAAATTAACATTAATTGGAAAGCCAAAAAAGACACTTACAAATTCATGATTGAAGATGTAGTCACTTCATCAAGCTCTCCTTGTCCATCCCTCACATGAATCTTGAAATCAAAACGCTGATTCTTCCTCCAGAATCAAAGGTTTGATACCTCTAATCTTTCCCTAGGCTCAAAGGTTTGACACTTAAACTATTCCTTCTTTCACCATGGAAAGCCCTCATTATACAGGATTTTAAGGCTTAACCACCATGGAGAATATCACTCACTAGATCCACTAAATTGGGATCTCCAATATTTTTAGGGAGAAAACATCTCTCAAGGATTTTAGGGAGAAAATATCTCTCAAGGATTTTAAGGAGGAAATATCTCTCAAGATCCACCAAATTAGGATTTTGGTTTGAGAAAATCTCTCAACCATCCATGAGATTCTCAACTTCTCCTTGATATTAGAAAACTGAATGTGTGGTGGATTCTCATACTAAATTAATTTCCTTTTTATGAATAATAATGAATAATTCATGTGCACATAATATTTTGACCTTCATATGATATATTTCTCCTCCACACTAACTAGGGATTGTGACAAATGTTGTTTCTTGGTGTCAAGGTGTTGTGACACTTAGTAAAGTGAATGTGACTCTTAGTAAGGTCCATACAACACTTTAACAAAGTGCATGCAACACTTAGTAAGGTGGATATGACACTTTATGACACTTGCGAAACTTAGACGTAGATAGGTGCGACACTTAAGTGTGAAATTTTGGTGTGTAACATAAATGGCTATCAGGCAAGAATTCAGGTGGGTTCCCTATTCCAAATGGTGAGAGGTCTAATTGAGACTTCGTATTAGGGATAACCCCTATTGTTGACAAAGGAAATTTTCCCTACATCAATAGATAACTAATCTGTTAATGAATTAGATGATCAATTAGGGGTTAGGTAGTTAATGATTTAGGGATTAGGGGGTTAGTAGTAAGGATGATAATAGGTTAGGGGGTTATAGTGTTAGGAATGCAACCTTTCATGGAAATAAGTATTGATTTTTTTCATTGGATTATTTCTAAATGTTAAATTTTATTTAAGTATTCAATTTTGCATATACATTGATTTTTGTTTTTAATAATGATGTTGCTTTTTGTAAATAATCTAGTAATATGTAAAGATATTATTATTGAGAATGATTACGATGATTATTGTCCATTGAAACTAACTTTGGTCTAGACCAAATCTTAAAAGATTTAATGTTTAATTGATTTTCTTTAAATTTTGTTTTCATGATTGAAGAGATCATACATAAAATTTACTAGTTCTCTTAATTTTCATGAGTGACATTAGAGAAAATTTGCACCAAAAATGAGTCTCCTAAGAAAATTATAAAATAATAATCCTTGTGTTCCACATCAAAGTTGTGTATGCCACATCACATTGCCATATAAGATAGGATAATCTAAAATTATAAAATGAAAATTAAAAATAATAATAGAAAATTTAAATTCTTATGCATTATTAATAAATGATAATAAATATCATACAATAAATAATACTATTAATATATAATATGAAAATAGAATAAATAATATAATATATAATAATATTTTTTAATATAGTCATAATATAATATGATATCAATTAATAACTAGAATAAAATAATGCTATGAATGTATACATAGGAAAAGGTAAATAATGATTACATTTTATTGTATTATAATACAAATATGAATGTGACTCATGTATTACATGATATACTTATTATAATGCAATTCAAATGTGAATGTGCAGGATATTTATAGTGTGAATTAAAGATAAAAAGATCAACACATGCTACCAATTAATATGAATTAAATTAATTTTTATATAATATTAAATTAATAAGTATATTACAAATTTATAATTACTAATTAAATATTATATAATAATTATATAATATTAATAATGTATTATTAATATATAATGGAGACAAATATTATTTTTGATATACAATAATAATAAAAATATAATAAATAAATGATAATAAATATCATATAATAAATAACAAAAATATTGAGAATAGAAAATATTCCATATTAAGTATTTCAAAGATATTGAACATATCTTATCTCACCAATATCTTAATTAAGTTGAGGTGTATATATGGTTAAATATTGTTGAATACAAACATAATACATAATCATCATTGGCTTTTATATGTCTAACTCAACTATTATGGTTGACTAAATTCTTTGAAATTCTATTAGTTATTGATTTTACAACTCAACAAGCACCACTCTTGTGTCCTAGCCTATGAAATTTAAAACATAATCAATAGATATAGAAGTGAGGTCCTCGATTTGTCTTGTAACTTACACCATCCTCCTATATTTAAATCCTTTTGGTAGGTCTATGACAAAATATCTTAAAATGGAATGATCAACATGACTCATCAAAGTCGTGACAACTAGCATTTGAGATCCAACAACAACTTCCATCTACAAGAATTCAATAGTAAACTTGTTGGAAATGAACCTTCATGTGGCACACACTAGCGATAAGAGTTTTTCCACCCAATCCATCTACAAATAGATTTGAAAATGTGAATAAATTCACTGCTCTTAATATTGTCAAACCAAATGACCTATCAAATTGAAATATCAATGGAGGAAAAAAATTTCAATGCATGCTCTCAACATATACATCATCAGGTGGGTGAGTTTTGGGTTATTCTAGAGCTGTTTATGAGCACATGACCTGCAAAAATGACATGTAGAAGAAACCGATAAAGGATTACAGTAAGAACTAACTACTGCAATATTGTGGCAACACTCAAGCATCGGGGAAATTCCATTAGATTTTGAAATCTAATATAAAAAAAACAACAATAGAGGATACTCCAGAAATATCAACAAATTATGGTGACACATAAAATATTGTTAATGGCATCAAAAGAAAACATTATTGCATGGCTACTCATTGTTCTATTTTTATTAAAGATGAAGCCATGCTTGAGAGAACCTGTGGAAATGTTTTTCGAGTAGTTCCATGAATTTACTTTGACCTTTGATACATTGATATATCAAAATTTAATGAAGGAATATAAATTGTCTTTAAAAAAATATGAAATGTTATCTAACTGAATGAGATTTAAAAAAGAAAAAAAAGCAAAATGCCCTTATTCATTGCTTTCACGTCACTTTAAAAAAAGCAAAATGCCCTTATTCATTGCTTTCACGTCACTTTTTGTCAATGTGTGACCCAACTATCCAACTATGTTTTAAGTGACCATAGAACGATCACAAATGTACTTTTCAATGATTGAAGTCCATCAAGCACAGTGACCAAAGAAAACGCCTAGCAGTTTCACCCAAGCCGGTAACCTAAGATAGTAACGCAAGACAATGCCCTGAGTTTGGTATACAAAAGTTACTAGGTTTACCCCTACATTGGGTATTAGATATGCCTATAGAGTATGTTTCTAGTCAGAATAAAAGTAGTAGGGATGGTACCAATAATGGTTTATGAGTAAGAAAGTACGTAGGTATATTTTCTAATATGAAATATAAATTGTCCATAGATAACGGTTATCCGGCCATAACCGTTATCTATGGAATATAAATTATCTTTAAAAAATATGAAAGGTTATCCAAGCAAGAGAAATTAAAAAGAACCAAACCTTAATTTAGAATTTTAGGAGAGAACTTGTTGAATTTTTTTTAGTAGCTCTCATGTTTTTGCTTGGACCTTCTATACATTACTATCTCAAAATTTAAAGAAGAAATATAAATTGTTTAAAAAAAAAAAATGTTATCGAACTGAAAAAAAAACAAAGTATAAAAAATTAAAAATAATCGGGACTTAATTCAGGGGAAATATATAGGCTATGATAAAATGGACAAGAAAGAATTGGAAATGCTAAAACTATCAAAAAGTCAAGAGATTAAACAAAATCATTCCAAATAGTTGAAACTTAGTTCCCAATTTGAAAATTTTGAAACAAAATGTCCTAAAAAAGGTACCTTGTGTCCCTTGGTGGACATATTCAACTCCATTTCCACTTAGTGATGCTTATAAAACCTCAAAAATGAGGTTCTTTCCATCATCATCGTCATCGAACAACTAAGTATCTAAATTTATAAAATATTTCTCAATAATAATTGGATAATGTTGACATATTCAACTCCATGTCCACTTTGTGAATCCTATAAAATGTCGAAATGAAACTTCTTTTTATCACCATCATCATATTTCAACTGAGTAAATCTAGAAAATATTTCTAGATTACAATGTTGAGTAAATCTAGAAAATATTGCTAGATTACAATGCTAAAATGTTTACTTTAGTAGAATAATATGCTACGTAGTATAAAATATACAATTTTTGTTCATCAAGACACTGTTGGATTAATAAGAGGGGGGGGTGAATCAGTAATAGAGTTTTTTAATCCTTTTAACCACAATATGTAAGTGTTATTTATCTTTATGATCAATATACAATTATCATTCAATAAGTACAGAGTAAATAAACTATGAACAATGAACAATCATATACATACATAGTACACCAGTATTTTTACGTGGAAACCAAATGAGGGAGAGAACCACATAATGATTTTTCTGAAATGTCTTTAAGAATTACATTCATTGGAAGCACCAACTTCCTTTCTTCTATAGCTCCAATTGGAATGAGTATCCGACCCCCTATATTTTCAAGCTAAAACCCGAGGGAATCTCCAACTTCCCAATTCTCTGGCTACAACCTCCTATGTTATCCGGCTACAACCAGAAGGTCGCTACAACCACCTATCCTTGCCTCATCCAACCACCCTGAAATATAAGTGTCAAATGATGAAACCATTTCCACACTGTCACTGTGAGATATACCACTGTAAACCTGTACCAACAACTTGTAACCAGTGTTTTCCACTGACCTATAACCAACTTGTACCTGTACTCAGCCTGTACCAACAAAACTCAATAGGTGCATGACCCGTATATGTTGTAGCTTGCGTATTTACATGCCTTGTCTATACTGCAACCTGCGTATGTATGCGATCTGTCTATACTACAATATGCGTACACCTTCAGAAAGGTAGGGTTATCACCTTTTTCGAAACTTCAAAAACTTTTCTACCTTAGTCATATGAACCTGCAACCTGTCACTGTGTCTTATCTGTAGCTGTGCCTCATGCATACATCATCTTATAAATACATTCCTTAACCAAATGCATCTATGTCTCTCTAGTCATATGCCATACATGTGTGTACAATCATGAACAAGTGTAATAATCCTCACATGGACTAGACATCAAACCCTTACTAATGTGCAGTATCACACCATACAAACAACTTCACAACCACTCCACAACCAAAACCCTCAACCATGTACCAAGACATACAACTATGTCTCAACACTTGAACTAACAAGATGAATCAATGAATAATACCAACATACCAATGCTGTATTTCTATAGATATAGATCATACCATAAGTTCCATACACCCAACACCCTCTCTAGGGAAAAACCTCAAACTCCCATAACCATATCTCATGGGGACAACAATATCCAACTACACATAAGAATATGACATACCTTTTGAATATGTAGATAGATTTGTTGTACCTGATCACTATAGACCTTCCTGAGACCTTTCTTTCAGACTCTGAGAACCTGACACACTCAACAACTCAATATTTCATGGATTTTCCCACATGTACGCACCCTATTATACTTCCATCCCGTGTACATATGCACCCTTCTCCACTGCATCCCACGTACACCTACAAAACTAAGGTTTTTTTAGTATTTCTGCAATTTCGAAACTTTATCCATCAACCCTTCGTGCTACCTTAGACTTGTGTAACTTCATATGTATCAATGAGTACATGCAATAAACATTACACAATAATAGATATTCAATGTGCTCAATAGGTTCTAATAGGATCGAGCCTTTCTCTCTTATTTATACTTCCATGTAGCTTCCTCCAGGGGTTACCTTCTAACCAACTTAACCCAAATTCTTTATTTTAGGGATAACCCACTTCTAACAACTTGTCCACTTATAACCACTTTATCCACAAATAGTAAAATATCCACTTATAATTGCAACAAATTTATTTTTAATTATTTTCTTATTTCAACAACTTAACCCATGATTAACTCCTAGTTTCACCCACTTGACTAGTCAACATCTTGTAGGAGTTTCTAGAATAATTTGACTTTTTTGACCTTCTAGATAACTCATGAGGATTCTCTAACTTCACAAGGCCATAAATATCTAACCATGAAGAGTTATGTGACATTCCACATATCACCGGAAATGACATGACATGTACTATCCATCTAGAATAGTCTTACCTACAAATATACTAATATTCATACCATTATACATAAAAAAAACTTAATCCCCTTAACCATATTGTTGGGGATACTGAAATTTGATATCGGACTTGCTTCAAGGGTTGAAGTCAATGACAACCAATCCAATTAATCAACAATATCCCCCTTTGGCATTGATGGAAACAATTTGATGCAACACGGAAGTCATATCGCTCATTGTTATAGAAAGATTTGTTTCACCCTATGCAATCTTTTAGAGAGGGCCTTATTCCATTCCCCCATCCAGACTTACTTTCCCTGATTGATAAATCTAGAGACAAAAACAAATATTTTACCACTTGTACGCACCTTGAATGCTATACAACAAGCGTATACACTAGCTGCTCCACTACAACCCACATACATTGGGATTTGTGCCAGAAAATTAGAATTAAATGTCAGGTTTCCATGTCACGAAAGGAGATCTCTGATCCTTGGCCTTCCATATACTAGAAACGTTCTGACTCGGCCCTTTAGTTGCATTTTTAAGGCTATAAATAAGCCAATTCCGAGCTATGGAAAAGAGAGAGAATTCAACTTTGAGAGCAAAGTTACTCTGGAGAAATTATTACTTCATTATTGAGACTACGTCCCTTTGTCCTTTAAGTTTGAACACAGTGTTCAACCCCCAAGATCTTCCCTTATTGATGGAGAACCTCTTTGTCTCCCNAAATTAGAATTAAATGTCAGGTTTCCATGTCACGAAAGGAGATCTCTGATCCTTGGCCTTCCATATACTAGAAACGTTCTGACTCGGCCCTTTAGTTGCATTTTTAAGGCTATAAATAAGCCAATTCCGAGCTATGGAAAAGAAAGAGAATTCAACTTTGAGAGCAAAGTTACTCTGGAGAAATTATTACTTCATTATTGAGACTACATCCCTTTGTCCTTTAAGTTTGAACACAGTGTTCAACCCCCAAGATCTTCCCTTATTGATGGAGAACCTCTTTGTCTCCCTTATATGAGCTTTCCTTTGGTGGAGGATTGAAGTGGTGGAGGCCCAGTTGGAAGGAACTCAGTTTCTTGGTTTCGAACTATGCCGACACAAAAGTCTGTAATATTTTCACTTCTGCTGATTATTTATTAATAGAAATACTCCTTTCCCGTCCAATTGATATCTTGAAAATATATGTGTTATGATCCATGGGCATGTTTGTTTTGTATATTGATATATTATGCTATCTAATTTGCTAACCTTTTATATTATCATTATCTGCTTGCTCTTCTTGTTTGTTGAGAACTTGTTGCAGGTATAAAGCTTTGGGTCAAAGTGCTCAATGGTGGACATCATAAAATGTTTGGACAAGGTAAGCCTCTTTCTTACTTCTCTTGCACATTAGTTTATATATCATATGCTGTAATTGAGTCGATTTATAAAGTCATACCTGTTTGTTGTGGTTCACCCTAGCCATAGAGAGATTTTCCTCATAACACTCATGCTCCCTCTATGACCATCGCTCCCCCTGGAAACATGCCTTTTTGCTATCTCTCTCCAAGCATCTATCTCTCTATCCATCCATTTCATAAATCTCTCCCCCTTTGACATCAATGAAAAAGGTAACTTCCCATCGAGGCTGCTCCCCCTAACTGAACTATCCTTGGGGATGCTCCCCCTGATTGAACTCTTCCTGAAACTGCTCCCCCAAACTGAATTATCCTCTTTATGGTTCTTCCTCATGTAAATATATGACATATAAGATAAGCATTCAAAATCATTCATTTTGGAGTATAAATTACTTTTACTCTCTATCGAAGATACTCAAAAACTTCCCTTAGAAGCGGTTTTGTAAGGATATCCTCAATCTGTTCTTTTGTGCCCACATATTCAACTATGATGTTCCTGTCTACAACATGTTCCCGTAGAAAGTGATACTTGATTGGAATGTGGTTCGTCTTGGAGTGCATCACTGGATTCTTTGAGATATTGATGGTGCTTGTATTATCATAATATATCAGAATGGGCTCATCATACCCAACCTGTATATTTGTCAAATTTTGTTTCATCCATAGAACCTGTGTACAACATGATGCTACTGCAATACACTCTGCTTCGGTTGTAGACAATGATATTGATGATTGTTTCTTGTTTAGCCAAGATATGAAACACTCACCCAAGTAGAACACTACTCCACTTGTATTTCTTTGATCATCAATGCAACCTGCCCAATCTGCATCTGTGTAGGAAATAAGTGATAAATCCTTTCCTTTTGGATACCATAATCCAAACTCTTATGTACCCTTGAGATATCTAAATATCCTCTTTACTGCTAGAACATGTGATTCCTTTGGCGTTGCTTGAAATCATGCCACATGTCCAACTTCTTGCATTACATCTGGCCTGAATGTTGTCACATAGATTAAGCTTCCAATCACTGACCTGTATTTCCTTTGATCTGTATAATTTGAATCATCATATTTACTTAACTTGCAAACTGGTTTGCATAGGAGTATTGAATGGTTTGAAATATTCCATTCCAAACCTCTTTATCATTTCTCTGATATACTTTATTTGAGAAATAAAAATTCCTTGGTTTCTTTGACATATTTAAAGACCCAGAAAGAAGGATAGTTCTCCAAGAAATGACATTTCAAATTCATTCTGCATATCCTTTGCAAATTTCTAGCTCAACCTGTAATCATCAATTCCAAAAATAATATCATCAACATAAACTTCAATTAATAAAATACTATCTTGAGTTACCTTGATGTAGAGGTTGATATGTGCATTTCCTTTTTTGAACCCTTGTTGCTATGGATATCTGTCTAGTCTAGAATACCATGCTCTGGGGGCCATTTTTAGACCACACAAGGCATTCTTCAACCTGCAAACATAATCTTCATTCTCTAACAATTGAAATCCTTCTGGTTGCTCAATGTAGATTTCTTCTTCTAGTTCCCCATTCACAAATGATGATTTCACATCCATCTGATACACTTTAATATTCTTGGAACATGCATAAGCTAGGAATCAGGATCAATCTGATTCCTTCCATTCTAGAAACTGGGGAAAACGTCTCTTCAAAGTCGATACCTTCAACCTGTGTGTATCCTTTACATACCAATCTAGCTTTGTTCGTGGTAAATTGTCCATATTCATTCAATTTATTTCCAAAGACCCACTTTGTGCCGATAACATTCTTATACCTTGGTCTTGGAACCAATTCCCAATTGTCATTCTTCTCTATCTAACCCAACTCTTCATCCATGGTCTTTATCCAAAATTCATCATTGTTGGCTTCTTCAAAACTGTTTTGTTCAATCGAAGATAAGAGTGTTAGGTGCAGTTGTTTTGGTGAACACATTCTTCTTCTAGTATCAACTCGTACATCTTTGTTCCTGATAATATGATCCAAGGGATGATTCTTCTGTATTCGTTTGCTAGGTGTATTTGGAGGTACTTTCTGTTCTTTCTCTTCTACTTCTATCTGATCTTCTTCATCTTCCCCTTCTGCTACTTCTTCATCCTTTTCTTCTTCTTCTTCATGAACTTATTCCATTGACTCCTTTTCTTCTTCCTTTATTTTCCGTCCACCTGTCTCATCAACCATCACATTGATGATTTCCACAACTTTGTTGAGCCTTATATTGAAACATTTGTATTCTTTCCTTGTACTCGAGTACCCAATAAGTATGCCTTTGTCCACACGATAATCAAACTTTCCCATTATGCCATCTTCTCTTTTAATGTAGCATTTTCTTCCAAAAACTCTGAAGTGCTTCACATTCATTGGTCTTCCTTTCCATAGCTCATAGGGATTTTTATCACTGTTGTTTTTGAACATTACTCTGTTTTGAATGTGAACTTCTGTATGCACTGCATGTGCCCAAAATACATCTATCAACTTGGAATCCATTAACATTGTTCGAGACATTTTCTGTACTGTCTTGTTCTTCCTTTCTTCAACTCCATTATGTTGAGGTGTCCTAGCAACTTATAATTTCCTTTTTATTCCATGCTTTTTGCATAAATCCATAAATTACTTTGAGGTAAACTCTCCTCCATTATCAGATCTCAAACATTTGATTTTTGAATCCATTTGATTTCCAACCATATCCTTGTATACCTTGAAGTTCTCGAATTCTTCTGACTTCTTCGTAATAAAGGAAATTGTGGTCATTGTTTTATAATCATCAACCAATAATATAAAATATTGCTTACCTTTTAAACCCTTTGTTCTAGTTAGTCAAACTAGATCAATATGCACAATTTCTAGCGGTCTTGTTGTGTAGTGTTCCTTTGATTTTAATTTGGTCTTTGTTTTCTTTTCTTGTTGATAATGCTTGTATAAGGTGTTGGTTGGCTTTGTGATCTAGGGAATTTCTTTGAACTCTTATTTTTTTTCTGACTTTGACTAAGTTGTCAAAATTTATGTGACCCATCCTTCTGTTCCATAGCCAATTTTCATCTTCCTTTCCTAGACAATACTTTTCATTTCCAATTTCACTTAATACAAATATATTGTTTGAAGTTCTTACAGTTGTTGCAACCAATATGCCTGAACCTTCTTTTCATATCTCGCAATGATGTGAATCAAACATAAGTTTGTGACATTGGTCACACATTTGACTTACACTTAGAAGATTATGTTTCATATATTCCACTAGTAGAACATTTTCTACCTTGGTATCCTTGTTTCCAATTCTGACTGTACCTCTTCTAATGATTCTAGCCGAGTCATCGTTTCCAAAAGAGACTGATCCATCTATTTCCTTTCTCAATGCTAGAAACATTTCCTCATCACCTGCCATGTGCTTTGAGCAACCAATGTCAACATACCAACCATATTTCTTGTGTTTAGCTTGTAGAGTGAGTGTGCATTCTTCATTGTTATACCAATTCTTCTTTCTTATCCATATTCTCTACTAATGTACCTATCTGTGACTGTTGTTATTCTATCCTGATTATCTAAGAGGGACTGTCATTCTACAATCTTTTTCCATGTGTCCAAAGTTGTTTCACTTGTAGCATTCCACTTTATTGCTCAAGGATTCAAACCTGTTGTAGCTTCTTCTCTGTATTTCATTAGGCTTTCTTGGTTAACCATTTTGTGCATGAGTTTCAAAGTTGTTTATGTTGCTGCTATTTTCTCTGCAATTTACAACTTTATGTCCAAAATTATTACATGCATAACATAAACAAAAAAACATAGTTTGATACCTAGGAGTTGAATATCTTTTGAAAGGATTCACTCTTTTGAATCCTTCTTGTTCTTAAGGTCTTCTTGTTTCTAACTGTTGTTGATTCTGAAATATGAATCTTCTGGGTGGAGGAGTGTCCCTGTGATCTTACTTGTAAAAATGCTTGTCTCCTTTGACTATATCAACATAGCTTCTTAGACATGATTCTTGATCTGTTGTTTTGGAGATTGATCCCTTTTATGTATGATTGTATCCAATGTAACAACCCTAGTAGAATATATACTTAGGGATTATTAAGTAAAAGATTTATTAGGTAATTAATTTTTCCTAACAAGTTAATAACTAAACAAAAATTGGTCTAATGATATTAATTAAGTATTTATTAATTAATTAAAGGTTATAATTTTGATTAATTAATTAATTAATTAACTACCTATTACATTCAATAACATGGGTATTAAATTTAAAAAGATTAATAAGTTATAATGTTTAAATTAAAAAGGTTACGTATACAGAAGGGATAAGGGGCATTAATAAATGGATAGGGAACATTAAATAATTGGATAAGGGGCATTAACTATGTGTAGGTAAGGAAGTAAATGGGGTGAAAGGGCGGTGAAGGAGGGATGTGAGGGGCGGAGGTTTACGGAGGCAGGGGGGATCATTCTACGGGAAATTTTATTTTGGGGGCTCTCTTGGATTTGCAGAGGGAGGAGAGTTTGAGTTCTGTAGTAGGAGGATTAGTACATGGGGCACCTGTTTGCCTGGGGTTTTGGGAACAGGGGCCAGGATATCCATATGGTATCCTGAAGCTAGGTAGTTGTCCTAGTTGGCAGGGTGGAAACTCAGTTTTGGGCAGAGTCGGTCCGTGGATTCAAGCTGGGCAAGGCAGCAACAGGAAGGTCAACAAGACAAGTGGAAAACGAAGGGTTAGCATTAGAACGAGGTATTTTAAATTACGTATTTGTTTATTCTGTTATGAATTTTATTATTCATTGATCAATTTATATGCGTATGTGCTGAATTTATAAGAAATTACCGAGTTTCATAAATCAAGTAGAAGTTACTATTTTGTTTGATTAATTATTTGACGTTAAATTAATATGGACACTACATCCAAGTATGAACTTGTCATGATTTGGCCTTTGAATTCTCATAATATTGTCCAAAACTTTTGAGTTGTTCTGCATGTTTTTCTTTTGAAGATATTTTCTCAATGTGACAATCTTTGTTTCCAAATTTCCAATGATTCGGTCTCTTTCTTATAACCGTTCTTTGAGTGCTTCTTCAATTCTTTTGTCTTCTTCAACTTGAATTTTTAATTTGATGATCATCTGTTCTAGTTCTTCAGAGTTAGAACTTTGAGATTCCTATTTTCGTTTTAGTTATGCTTATAGTGACTTATTTTTCTTATTTTCCCATTTTATAACTTCTATGGCGCTCATCAATTCTTCTCTGTAGTCAAATTATGCCTCTTCACATTCTTTTTTGGTGTCTTCTTCATCATAATCTTATACTTCCATGAATATAACCCTTTTTTTCTCACTTCCACTGTCTTCATCGTTGTCTGATGAGGTGCTATCTTATTTTTTGCAACGACTTTTCATGAATAATTTCTTTTTGGTTTTCTTTCCTTTGTACTTTTTTTTCTATTTGAATCATCTTCTTCATTTTTTTTTATTTTTTTTCTTATGGGGACATTTGTTAGCAAAATTACCAATTCCATCACAATTAACACAAATCAATGGAATCTTACCTCTATATTTGTCGTTGGTTCCCCTTTTGAGTCTTTTGACAAAGTTGGCTACTTCTTCATCATCTTCAGAGATGTTACTGTTGTTTCTATCTTCTTTTCCCTTTTGTTTTCCCTTTTGCTTTGACGTCTTGGATGATTTGAATGTTGCTTCTTTTGTAACTGGATTCTCCTATTCAGTTCTCATTTCATAGGTTGTGAATATTCCATGTAGTTCATCCATGCTTATTGAATCCATATCTGTTCTTTATTTTAGTGCTGAGATCTTAGGATCAAATCTCATTGGAATAAATCTTAGTACTTTTTGAACAATTATAGATTCATCAACTTCTTCTCTCAATCCTATGATTTCATTCACTGTTTCATTAGCTCGTAAGAAGTATGTTGCAAAATTCTCATCTTCCTTCATCTTTAGCTGTTCAATTTGACCTCTATAAGTTTGAAGCTTTGTTGCCTTGAATTTTGCATCTCCTTCATAAAAATTCTAAAGTTTGTCTCAAATTTCCTTTATGGAGCTGCAATGCATAACTTTGACATATACCGGATCAACAAGACCATTCAGAAGTGTATTTTTGTCTTTTGAGTTATTTAGACCGAGTTTTCTTCCATTGTCATTTGTTGGCAGAACTGTTGGTTCTTTATATCCATCTACAACTGATTGCCAAAGCTAAAATCCCTTTTCTTGTACATATGTTTTCATCCTTCTACCTCAGAATGCATAGTTTTGTCTATCAAACTATGGTATTCAATTTTTATACATACTGTTTCTCTCCATGATCTATCTTTCAGTGATTAAATGGATTTCTGAAGGACCCTTCTCTGATACCAATTGTTGGATTACTGAGAGGGGGGGGTGAATCAGTAATAGATATTTTTAATCATTTTAACCACAATATGTAAGTGTTATTTATCTTTATGATCAACATACCATTATCATTCAACAAGTGTAGAGTAAATAAACCATGAACAATTAACAATCATACACATAGATAGTACACCAGTATTTTTACATGGAAACACAATGCAGGAGAAAACAACAAAATGTTTTTTCTTATATGTCTTTAAGAATTACATTCATTGGAAGCACCAACTTCCTTTATTCTCCGGTTGCAACTAGAAGGAGGCTCCAACCCCCTATATTTTCAGGCTACAACCTCAGGGAAGCTCCAACTCCCCAATTCTTTGGATAAAACCAGAAGGAGGATACAACCCCCTATGTTCTTTGGTTAAAAATGGAAGGTGGTTACAACCACCTATCCTTTCCCCGTCTAACCACCCTGAAATATAAGTGTCAAATGATGAAACCACTGTAAACATGTACCAAATTGTACCAACAACCTATAAATAGCCTGTGCCACTGACTTGTAACCAACCTGTACCTATACTCAACCTGTACCAACAAAAATCAATAGGTACGCGACTTGTATATATTTCATATCATGTATGTATGCGCCCTGTCTATACTGCAACCTGCATATGTACGTGACATGTCTATACTGTAACCTGCGTATGTATGTGACCTGTCTATACTGCAACCTACATACACCTTTAGGAAGCTAGGGTTTTCATCTTTTTTGAAACTTCAAACACTTTTCTACCTCTATCACATCAACCTGCAACCTATCACTATGTCTTATCTGTAGCTGCACCCTGTGCATACATCATATTATACATTCCTTAACCAAATGCATCTATGTCTCTCTAGTAATATGCCATACATGTGTGTACAATCACGAACAAGTGTAATAATCCTCACATGGAATAGACGTAAAACCCTTAATGATATTCATTCTCACACCATACAAACAACTTCACAACCAAAACCCTCAACCATGTACCAAGGAATACAACTATTCTCAACACTTGAACCAACAATATGAATAAATGAATAATACCAATATACCAACATTGTATTTATGTAGATCTAGCTCATACCATAAGTGCCATATAGACAACACCCTCCCTAGGGAAAAACCTCAAAATCCCATAACCATATCTCATGGAGACAACAATATCCAACTACACATAAGAATATGATATACCTTTTGAATATGTAGATAGATCTATTGTATCTGATCACTATAGACCTTCCTGGGAGATTTCCTCCAGACTCTGAGAACTTGACACCCTCAACATATCAAGATTTCATGACTTTTACCACATGTACACGCCCTGTTATAATTGTAGCCTACGTACGTACACGCCCTTCTCCACTACAACCCGCATACACCTAAAAAACTAGGGTTATTTCAGTATTTATGCAATTCCAAAACTTTCGTCGTCAACCCTTTAGGCTAACTCAGAATTGCGTAACTTCAGATGTATGAATGAATACTTGCAATAAACCTTACACAATAATAGATATTCAATGTTCTCAATAGGTGTTAATAGGAGAGCCTTGCTCTCTTATTTATACTTCCATGTAGCTTCCTCAAGGTGTTACCTTCTAACCAACTTAACCCAACTTCCTTATTTTAGGGATAACCCACTTCTAACCACTTTTCCACGTATAACCACTTTATAAAAAAAAAATAAACTCTCCACTTCTAGTTGCAACTAATTTATTTTTAATTATTTTCTTATTGCAACAACTTAACCCATAATTGACTCCTAGTTTCACCCACTTGACTAGTCAACTTCTTCTCAGAGCTTCTAGAATAATTTGACTTCTTTGACCTTCTAGATAACTAATGAGGGTTCTCCAACTTCACAAGGACATAAATCTCTAACCGTGAGGAGTTATGTGACATTCCACATATCATCTAAAATGGAATGACATGTACTATCCATCTAGAATAGTATTACCTACAAATATACTAATATTTATACCATTATACATAAAAAAAATTAAGTCCCTTGAACATACTGTTAGGGCTACCATAATTTGCTACTGGACTTGCTTCAAGGGTTGACATCAATGAAAACCAATCCAATTAATCTACATAAAGTACTACATAAGATTTATTTCAGAATAATTTTATACATTGTATATAGCATATAACATGCAATCCTTGTTCACAAATATTATGGAAATCATCATTTCAATTTATGTCAATAGTTTGGTTGGAGCAATGTACCTCGGACTAATGTTTGAATCACTTTATTTTAAGATCATCAAAGTTTGAACCAGATCTTAGACTATCGAGTGCTTGATGTAAACCTCAGTGATACGGTATATGTCCTCTATTGCGACTACCTAAAATTCCATGTCCAACACCAACACCAACACCAAAGCTTATGTTACATGTGTGTGGACCTATAATAGATTGGTAAAAGGGGAACATGAGTAATAGGAAATACCGTTGATTACATGTCAAATTTGGGATTACCATTTGGTAACTACCAAAACGACATGTATGAATTTCCTGCATGACTGATGTAGTATCATCAAAATAAAACCTAATTATTTCAATGTTTGAAAAAATACAAGATCCATTCTCATTCACTACAGTTTACAGTAAGAACACTTCCAACCACCCATCCTTAAAAAATATCTGAGTTGAAAATATCTAACTTTTTGTAGAGTCTACAAGAATATTTCCAAACTAAATTAAAATGGTTATATAACTTTAAATTACCACTAACATGATCACCCCTATATTCATTATCTTTTTCCTATTTAGGTAGGAAATGCCACTTTGATTAATCTCTTATTGAACCATTTGAAATTAAGAATTGACAAAATCATATAAGTTCCACCTCATGAATACATAAACCTACAAGTTGGAATGAATAATAGACTCATAATAATAACCATATCCAAACATCATTTTCTGGAAATAGAAATTTATATTCATCGATCTAAATAACTTACTGGTACATTAGAATGCATGGGTATGTTGGGAACTTGCTATGGAAAATCTATTTCTAACAATTGTTTCTCATAATGGTAACATCATTCTAAAGTGTGCCTTAAGAAAATTTATTTGAAGGAAATTTAAGCAAGGTGCATGGCTCTATTTGGAATTGGCCATGAAAATTATATTCCCGACAACTACCTTTAATTAATAGTAACACCATTCTAAAGTGTGCCTTCGGAAAAGTTAACTGAAGTAAATTTAGGTAAGGTGCATGGATCTGTTTAGCACTAACCATGAATCTATTCCTGACAACTGTTTCTCATTAAGAGTAACACCAATTTGAAGTGTACCTTTAGAAAACTCATCTGAAATAAATTTAGGTAAAAGGATGGAAGCATTCAATATTGAATCCACACTCGACATAAATGTCAAGCTATTAATTTTGACAATGAGTAAATTCATGCAGTTTAAAATGGTGTAGATAAAAATGTGCAAAGATAAACACACTACATCATTTAGAAATTTGTGCATTTGACATAAACAATAGCTAATTTATAGTTTCTTAAGGCACTAAGTTCAAGTTCATCGGAAACCATTATCAAAGATAATAACAGCTAGACTTAATGACAGAGTGAAAAATCTAGTGTAGAATAGAAATGTGGTTTTTCCTACACAGACTAAATGGGAGTAAGATAATCATGGTTCAAGAAGCGGTTCATAGCATCCAATCCCCAAGAGACAAATAAATGCTTATAAATTTAGATATGGAAAACACCTTTGAGAGGGTGAGGCATACATTCCTTTTTAAATTAATGGAAGAATGTGGGTTCTTAAGAAAAACTATTAGTTGGATTAAATAGTGTTTAGAGTCTCCTTGATCGTCCCCTATTAAATGAAAGATAAACCCCTTTCTATAAATCCTCCAGAGGTCATAGGTAAGAATTCCTTCTCTCCCTCTCCCTCTAAATTATAAAGGGAGAGGCATTGGGTAGAACTATAAAAAGGAACTACAAGATGATAGATTCCAGGCATAAGGATTGTAAGAGTAAAAGTTATAAATCACACACAATCTCCAGATGATACCCTACTATTGGGAAGGGGATACTTTTCCGGGCCATCCTTTGACATTTTGGCAACATGGAACTTTGAAATTTTGTTAATGTGATACTCTTGGATTATAACAAAACTTGGGTCATGATCATGGAAGCCTTCTTAAAGAAGGGATATTGTTGATATAGGTGTATTGGTTATGTTACTAGATCCACCACCCCTATGTGTAGGATCCAAAAATATGCCAAGACCTGTCCAAGACCCATCTTGGAAGTGGACCCCGTAAAGAAGGAAATGGATCTCGAGCCCATGAAATGGATCTCGTGGAAAGCAAAATGGGTCCTAATATTTTGAAACGGATCCCATGGAAAATGAAATAGGTCCTAATATTTTGAAATGGATCTCGAAACTTCCTTTGATTTTTGACCCAGTGATCCCCCCAAAAATCAAAATTTTAATGAAAAATTCCAAAACCCTAAATGCCTAAAGGATAAAACCCTAAACCCCATTCCTAGTCAAGATCTGCTCTATTCTTATGTCAATATCTACTCTCAAGGTCATATCTCCAGGTCTATCCTATGAAGGTCTGCTAACTCAAGGCTTAATCTATCATTATCGTAAAAGGTTTGATATATCCTTATGTGCTATGTTGTTGCTCACTTTACTTTATCAAATTGTCAAATTATCAGTTACGGTAGATGAATGCTAATAGTAATATGCACGAGAACTCTCTTTTGTGGTTATGACTTATAGTTCTAGTGTTGTGATTCATGAATGAATTTTATTATTAAATCTATTTTTTCTACTT